>VYZS01086689.1:0-80490 GCA_013400695.1 Neodrepanis coruscans | reverse complement strand
AAACAAAAATCCCACAAATCATCATCTTTATATTACTTCCGGTGCTAGTAGAGAAGATTGTCAGCTCAAAACTGGTACTGTATAATGATGCAAAATGTAAACTGAACTGCAAATCAGTGTGAACTCTGCATAAGCCAGCAGAACATAATGAATGTGCTGACTTCTTTCTCTAGTCCATGAAGACGATCACTTCATTTATTCTTCATTTATTCAGGTCACTACTTCCAACCTGTTGTGTGGTGACTGGAAGCACAGAGGTGCTGGATCAGTTTGTCCTAAGTCAGGAAAAGCACTAGTAGATCCAAAGCCTGGTTAAATTAAGCCAGAAGCCTAATAAATTATATCACTGTTACTCTTTCCACAGGTATAGTCTTCTTAGGCACAGACTGCAAACACAGACATCATTGAGACCAGGTACATCCTTGTGAGATACGTCTTTGTATCCCATATCCCCAAACAGTCACTCAACAAAGGTGACTTTATTGCTATTTCCAGGTCAACTCCCACACATCTCATTGGTCTCCAGGATTAAGTTGTTGGATTCAGCATTCTGATCCCATCTTATTTAACTACACTTTTGCTACAAAGGCTTGGTATTCATATCCTCTTTGATGCATAAAAAGATAAGAAATGAGTCTACTTCACATGGGATAAAACATCACTTCAATAACTTCTACTATAAAAGCAGTTGAGCAAAAAATCAGAGATAGGGCAGATTGTACTAGCTACCTGGCTTCAGAAGCAGTCTTCTGTTTGGTATGCTGCCTTTCAGGCATGACTCCCCTCCTTCCACGAGGGAGAAGGAACTAGTGCATCACTGACACAAACCCTCCTGACTCCCCAGCCAAAGGCAACAGACAGGTTGGGCGGTGGAGACACAGCATCCTGCCAGCAGTGTCAGTGAGATTCCTAGCCAGGTGGGGCTGAGGCAAGAAGGAAGGATTCCCTCTTGCCCTCCCTCTGTCTTTGACTCTCTTTACAGCTCCCTGGGGCTTGCAGTTCAGCATCAGACTGGACAAGGAAACCATGGGGTCCATTTCCTCTGAAGACATATAGTCCAGAGCTACACACAGAAACTAGATGGATATATTGAGCAGAACCACTAAAAGACATTTTCTACTATATTATTAGGAATTTCTCCCCACACAGATGCCCAAACCAACTGTGCAGCAAGACAAAACAAGGCAGAGCCTCAGTGAGGAAGTCTGCTGCCAGCCTCCATACTGCTGTAAGGCACACCCACACACGACAACAATTAACATGCATTCATATTCCCAAGAAGAACCAGCTAACATATCTTCTCTTAAAAAAAAAAAACACAAATATATTTGGAAAGCATCAAGCTGAAACTGTGTACTAGAAGGTACACTAAAAAATAAAAGGGCTACTCCACAAACAATGGAAAGGCCAGCACCAGATTACCTGCATAGGTTCCCCAATCCATCACAACCCCAGCTCCTGCTCCTTTCCCCTGTGCTACTGCCTCTTTACGAGCTGTGCACATGGGTATGGCAAAACATGGATCCAACAACTCTGAAGATTAATATAAAGAATTTTTTCTAAATAAAAGTTTCAACTGGAACTACATAAGAGACCACCTTCAACCAGTACATTACAATAATGCTACATAAAACTGGTACCAAAAGAACTATACATGTCATGAAGGTAGGGGCAAATTACACTGTATTTGATAAATTTACTTCCCTTGATTAATGGAAAGCAAGCCAAGTAAGTTGTTTGACAGCATTTTTAACAGTCATAGATCTGACTGGAGAGTAAAATACAAAAAAGACTCTGAACAGTATTAAGTATCTTATCACAAAGAACAATTCTTTCTTTGTAGCATTCATACTTTAAATCAGAGTTCTTCTGGAGGGAACAAAGATTTCAGTATTTCTACAGCAAAACCTCAAATCTTCATATAGACATCTCAGCACCATCAATACAAGGTTAGTAGCATTCTTCAATCTTTACTGTCTTATCAACAGTCTAAAGCTTTTAAAAATCTATATGCCTACAAAACCTCCTGGAGCTGTTACACGTTGAGGATTTCACAGAATTATTGACCTGGGCAGCCTCTTTATCCTCAGCAAGTTATTTTAAGCAACTTTCTGCCAGCAAGCAAGTCTCTTTGTTAGGCTTTGTCTGTATTACTGCTAAAGCATTGCTTACAATACAGCACAAAACAGGGAGGTATTAAGCAGAAATCAGAAAGAGGTCTGTTAAATTCTCTTTCTATTTCTTTTTTTCTCCACTTTCCTGATATGCTTCTAATACCCTACAGATCACTGCCCTGCCGCCAGGAATCCTTCTATGCACCTGAGCCACCTCCTGAGAGAGGGCAATGTGAATGCACAGACAAAACAGACCAAATCCATGTATTTTCAGAACCATGTTCTCTAACTTGCACACTTTCTTTTGCTTTGTTTGCACTAGATACATGTATATAGATATAGATACATATCTTGTAGAGAAACACAAACTAGTAAGTGTATTTACCTACTAGGCAAGAAAGTACATCTCCTGGCTTGTGAGGTGAGAAAGAGAACAATGAAGAGACATAAATTTCTCATTCTTCAAATTCAAGCCCCAAACACTCTGCTGTACTCTTAAATCCCTTATCAGAAAAAGGTCTCCAGCTAGAGGACCAGATTTCTTTGGCACAGCAGGAAAAGCAAATCTCAACCCAGTATGTATTACCAAACATCAAAAAGCAGTCTCATGGTCTTGTGCAGGCTCACGCCTGGAGGTATCAAGAGAGAAGGCCAGTGCTAGCATATTCTTCCTTGGATGTAATTTATGAACAGTCACAGCTGAGCTGTGGCTTCAACCACTTTTCTACTTATCAAAAATATTTATAAGATGATCCTGTTTGGGGAAGCAACTCTTTCTTGTACTTCTGATTTGAAGCTTTGTAGCTCAAAAGCTTGTGTGCCCAGTGACCCGTACTACCCCCTTGGTGTCATCAGAACTACTAGGATTTATCCTGTTTTAATCCAAGGGCACATTATAAAATCTACTCAACTGACAGCTCACACCGGCACAGAGAAGATTAAGATTTGATAGCAACTTCTGTATCACACTTGATAACTAGACTCTCAGCTGAGGTCCGAGACATACAGAGGAAGCTGCCCAGGGAGAAGGGAAAAAGAGATTTAAACTTGAATCCACAAAATCTTTGCTACTGTTATTTTATTTCTGAATGTTAAGCATTTTTCCTATTTCCTTGTTAAACCTGTACCTTGCAGAGGGAATAGAAAGAATGGACATTTTCTAAGTTATCAATTCTGTAATGCTTGTGAGTATCACAAAAACAGCTTTTAAGCAATGTCTTACAGAAGGAATAATTCAGCACTGACATCTTTCTGCTACTTAACATGGTTAAGGGTTAGCAAAAACAGCAGACACAAGGAACAAGTAAGCTGTCAACCCTGTGTTATTTTAGATAAACCATGGATGTATTCCAATTATCTTCACCTTATTTCCAACAGTTCTGCTTCAAAAATACAGCACATAATCTGCTCCATACAGCTGCCACTCAAATTCTCTTAAGTTTTCATTGCAGATATGCCCAAAGCAATTGCACTTTGCAAGGCTTTCCCTAGATTAGTAACAAAACTTTTATTCAAACCACAGATTTTATTCTGCAAGCAATAAAAACGTTGTTACACTGATGGCATTAGAAAGCTTCTTAGTTCCTGTTTCTGTTTCCTTCAGTAAAAGGATCACTAAGCTCTCAGAAGTGGAACAAGCAAAAAGGGGTTTCATCAGCCTAAGTGTTATGGATGTCAGCTGCTTAATAAACCTGACCTTGCACAAACCTGCTCACCTCCCTGGGTTCTGTGAGCTTAAAAAAATCCAAGGACAAAGAGAGAAGGTGTAAAAACTCTGCTTAGGAAGACCACAGACATTCAAACCACTGCAAGACAACACAGAATAATTTTGCAACATTATTAGTAAAGTTGCATATGTATATCTAAGAAACAAGAAGTCAAGGACTTTATTTCAAATGAAAGCAATGGAACATGAACAACATTTTAACATAAGCATCCATACAGCCGGATAGAAGAATACTCCTGTAATGTGATTTTAGTAGAAAGTGTAAAGGAGTTTTCTGTCACACAATAATATTGTATTTAAGTTCTCCTCAAATTAGACATTTGGATCAAGAATAAACCTCTTCTCAAAGGGCAGAGTGTAAATCAGGTTTCATGGTAAACACACAAGCAAATTAAATGAAGAGGTTATCAATAAATACAATTCTGCAAACAGAACAAATGGCGGCAGCTTTTTATGGCATGTTGTGAAGAAGAATGTAAGGAAGCAATTGCAACATACATGTTTCATCATGGAAGGCAGCATTTGATTACTCACTTTTGACCAGACAGAAGAAATTACAAAGACACTCCCACATGTCATTCTTAGGAGAAACAACTGAAAGAAGGCAGATGATGACCAAGAAGCATTTGAGAACTGAGAAGGTGAAGATCATTTTTGTTGAAAATTAAAGTCATGTTAGTAGCTGATGTCTCAAAAGTCTCAAGTTCTTCTTAAAAGTCACTCAGAAGTTCATTCAACTTCATAATGACACAATAACCAAAGACTATCAGGCAGAGTATCATAATATCTACTGGTATTCTCATAAGGCAGAGTAATCAGCTCATTTGATTTCTTTAAAAAACATGAGTTTGTACTGGACACATCCTACCAAAACTAATGATACTTGTCCAGTGAAATATATAGCTGCACTTCACTTGCAGAAAAAAATAAGCTTATGCTTATGCTGGCACCTTGAGAATTTGCTGTGCTGAAACTGCTCACCTCACAGCCTGACAGAGCATGGGCCCCTCTAGAGACCAAAGGCCCCAGCCCAGCTCCTCGCAGGGGCTGTCCTTCCTCCACTAATTACATAGGCCCATGCAGCAGTCCCCTGGGAAGCCTCTGATGGGCTGGGAGAGCCGATTACTGCTGGCTTACAGCTCAGATGTATGCAACCAAAAGGCTTAACAAGCCTCCATTTAATTCTTTTATGTTATTTTGAAGGGGAGGAAAAGATGAATGGTTATGAAGAACACCACCAAAACAATGGACATAAAACATAGTGCAAAGCTGTGTGATAATACCTCAGCTCTCAATTATCAGTGAGGGCAGTGTAAGGAGGCCTTGATGCCTCCCAGAAAGGCAGGACTCAGTCTTTATTTTCTCCTCGGACATCATGTCTTTCATAAGCCTTTTTACAATTTTAAAAAGAAAGACAAGGTCATCTCTGCAGGTCTAATATTTTTGAAATCTGCTTTGGGGGTCACCCTATCTTCTATTGCAGGCCATGGAGCAGGAGGAAGAGGAAAAGGCCTGTCCCACCTCCTCCCCTGCCCATGGCACCAGCAACCACAGTCCCTGGGAACACTGCTGTTCCTCCTGTGCACCATCACAGCGGCCACCAGCTTCAGGCAGGCAGCAAACAGCATCGAGAGCCAAAAGCATCCCTCCAGGCAAGCCATAGCCTGCTTTTACAGACAATGAGACATTTTCTTTATTACTTCCCCAGTAGGGTCAGTTTGAAGTGGCACATGATTTGCATTTAGAGAGAAAAACCTCATTTTCCCATCAGAAACCTGGGGAGAATTTTCCAGCAAGCTATCCTCGGGCATGTGCCCACTGGACACTTATTTGTCCCTGCTCACTTTGTGCCAGCTCTGATGCAAGCACAGCTAGCACTGGCCAGCCAACGGGGCCTGGTTTTTTGAAACCCCATTTTGTGAGGGTGAGAGACGGTTGTGTTGTTCCCCTCATAATTCAGAGGCAACAAAATTGAAAGCACTTAGGTTTGGAACAGCCAACTGCAGTCCTTCAGCACTTGCTGAAACAAAGGATAAAAGTGACACTTAAAGATTTGACTACAAAACCTTAGTACATACAGTCTGTATGTTGAGGGATGGGTGCAAGAATACTGCTTTTTTTTATTCTTTTCTTTTTTAAACCAATACATGAGATTCATGTTTAAACCAATACATGAGATTCATGTTTAATTCTTTAATAGTTAAAAATAGTTTAGGATACCTCGCACCACTGCTCCATCTTATCTTAGGAAATTAATATCCATTATTGATTTGTAAGTAGGATATATAGTATCCTATATATCCAAGGATATCCTATTATCAATTTATAATTAGCCCTATCATCTGTAAATTAAAGCTCATGTTCACTAAGAGTTGTAACAAGCAGCAAGTTTTCCCCTCAGTTTCAAGCTTATTCCATTGGATCGCGCAGCTGACGGTTGCCATCTTGCTGGAGAGAAGATCGTCGTTCATGACATTGTGCAGTGCTGAAGGAGCCAAACAGATTAAATGGACATCTGCATTTCCAGTCTGCTATAAAAGTGGTTTAATACCAAGCAGTGTTTAAACAGTAAAACTGTCAGCAATTGCTGCTCTATAATCTGTGAGAAATCAATCAATCAATCAATCAATCAATCAATCAATCAATCAATCAATCTCAACATTAAGCTTCCATTACTGCTTCTCTGCAAGCAGACGGAAAAATTTCCAGGGCACATACTTCTTTTTTATACACCAACGCTAAAAAGGAATTAAGCAGAGATTCAGTCGGCATTCACAGTGATCTTGGCACACATCAAGTCCCAGGCTTGTATTTTCAAAGCAAAGCACAGAAAGTACCGTAAAACCTCTAGTTATGGCAGCTATTTGGCATGTTACTTCCCCACTGAATGTATCATTGCAATAAATACCCTCAGGACTTGCCAAAGCAAAGCAGAGTATCCCATTAGAGTCCTCATCCTCAAGCTCTTTGAAACCTCAGTACCTCAGAAAAGAGGTGCTCAAAAAGAGTACTGGACACAGCTGTGGTCCCATGCCACCAATGGAGTCTGGCTGCTCCAGCTGGAAGCCAATCCAAGCAACAGCATCAAACTCGACATCTTTTTCAGACTTGTTGCTTGATGTTGTAATGACTGGGATTAAGACTGTGTTGTTGGGGATTCAAAGGCTTACTTCTTTTAATGGTGTAATCTGCGTTGACACACTTTGTTTAAGATCTAAGTGTCTCTTGCTCTTAGGGAGCTACAGGGACACTGCCAGCAAACACTATGCACACCAGCAGCTGACGTCCCCGCTCAAGAAAACTGAAGGTGTTTCCACTTAAGCAGGGAAGGCCAAGAAGGAGATGTTGGCACTTGGGTCCAGGTACAGTATAAGGGTTAAAGTGAGGCCAAGCTAAAGACACATAGCTCCCAGAGGCTCAGCACACCTTGTGACAGGGTCACACCTGGATTACCCTGCTTCCTCATATGGACGTCAACAGGATCAGGCCACCCCTCTTACACAAGAGATGGCTTCCCGAGTGGATTAAGGGTCAACCTTTTCACGCTTCTTTATTCTGTCCTACACAGGTTGTTGCACAGTTCTCTCTGACATGGTGTAGAAAGCATATGACTAACATCCACCATATGTTTGCCCTTTCACCAAAGCCAGGTTTCATGATACAGAGCCACTTGCTTTATCTGAACTGGGAAGACATGTCCCACAAAAGCACCAGTTACATCAAACAATTTAGTGCAGCAAAAATGAAATGTTCTCCATAACAGGGATATCAGTGTTTGAATTCACATCTCTTGGCTGACAACTAGTTTAAAGGCAGCTTCTTCCCCACATATTCACTCATTATTAAATCCCGAGTGTCTAGCAAGTACCCAACATGGCAGCTGGTCAGGACCTGGAGCCCAGAAAAAGGGCACTGCTTCTCACTCAGCTCTGCTGCTGACTGCAGCCTCACTGGTGTCTCCTACATGGACGGAGGGTTTCAGCTGGCCATGGCCTGAAACATAACACCAACCTTGGATGAAACCTAAAGTATTTTTCCAGTGTTATCTGCATCTACTCCTACTCTCTCTGTCCCTCTTCTTGGCACAGGGAGACAAAGGATCCGAGTGTATCCCTGAAGAACTGTATGCACATTTCCTTCCCTCTCAATATCCATGTACAATTAGACTTCACTTGAAATTTTGAATCCTCTGACCTCATGCTGGATTATCCAATCAGAGCTTTAATACAGTGGCAGCCTCAGATGACATAAAGGAGGTGGGAAGACAGAAAGTGACTGTATATTTCAAGCACCTAACTTTACTTCAACTCTGAGTAGCTAACTTTAGGACCAAAATGCCCTTCTACAAATCAAAGTATATTCTACAGAGGTATATTTCTCCAAGGGACTGTTCACAATCCTGATTTTATATGTGAATTCAGACTCCTTAGTTAACAGCTGAACAGTCTTTCCAACAAAGGTTAAGCAAGGGAGTCAATCTCTGACTGAAATGGCACCTATAACATCAGATTCCAGAAGGTTAGAATGAGTTTTGGAATAAAACTGTAGAGAGGCACATTGAAAAAACAGTGATCATCTGCATCTTCCAAAGGAAAAACTACTGTGACAGCAGCACATTTATGAGGCTTGGAAAGAAACCTCACTATGTCAGAGCTGCTGTAAAATTCACTGAAAAAAAACCCAAACCCCACTACTTCAGGCTGAAGACATGTACTTGTGTAACTGATGGTTTCAGTAAGAGACCTCTGTTCATTTTTAATGACACAGTCAACTCATCCCTGGACTGGGACAGTGAGTACTCATTTCTCTGGACACTTTATAAGGAAGGGAAGAAGAGCAACAACAGCATAACTTCTAACTGCAGAGCTCTGAGCAAGAAGTTGTATTTTTCTGGCCATGTACAACAGCAGCTATTTCAGCTGTACAAGCACCTGACATCATTATCGAGAAACTAAATGAATGGACCTGGCTGTATAGAAAACCAGTTCTGCTGACTAATTAGCACAATATTATGGGCCAAAAAAATTCTTTCATGTAAACTTTCTACCTCTTCCTATTTTACTTATGGTCACTTGATGACTGCTATGAAAGCTATATTGTTCCACACTTGAAGAACTGCAACTCTTCCAGCTGTTAATTCTAACCCTGTGCAGTCACTAAATTAATAGTAACATATATCAGATCTGTTCTCAGTGCCAACCAGTGTGTAGAGAATGCACACTGAACATAATGCTTTAGAAATAAGATTTTCCATGTACCACTCTGAGGAATGGAAACCAAAGGAGGAGCTGCATTGCAATACAGTAATTGAAATCCACAAGATACATGACTATTCAGACTTGCGCTATCCAGGAAGGATGTAATGGTTTGTAAAACTTGCAGACTGTGTATTTTACTTTATTTTCTTATGCACAATGAGAATGCAGTGTAATCTATTAAGTTTAAAACTAAAGATCCTGTATCTGTCATGCCATGGGACAGAAACCAGTCAAACTAGTTGAAAATTTACAGTTCTCTTCTATGCAAAAGAGCATTGTATACCTATCAGTTACAGAATTGCAGAAGACTTGACCTAATGCCAACCTCTAAAAGTTGAGTTGTGCTTGTGTCAAAAAGTGCTTAAGTTTCTGGCAATCATACATCTATTCTACCTGCAGACAATAAGAACCTATTCCCCCTCAGCACAGGACAGCACTCCAGTTGCAATTTCTGTGCCACCTTCTTCTGTTTTGATCCAGGCTATAAGCGCCCACACAGTATGAAAACCCCCTAAGGATACATGCATATAATGCACTTACAAACAATGGTGTCCTGGTCAGCAAGATGAAATTACCTTACAGTGGCTTAGAGAATCTTCCGAGAGGGACATATTGTCCTAATGTAATAGGAGGCTGTGGGAACAAACAAGGCGAGAACAAAACAAGACAATTATACAAAAGCAACTTCCCAGCTAATGTCTGAGAGGCAATTACAGGATATTGGTGTGCTTCCTGGCCCCAGGCTGAAGTACCATCGCTGTTCATCAGTGACAGGGGAAAAGGAAAAGAGAAAAAGCACAAACAAGCATGGAGAGTTTAAAACCCAGTTCTAGAGAGCCCAAACTGCCCAGAGGGCAAGGCTTCAAGTGAGGCATTCAGCTCCAGAGATGCCTACTTTAAGGCAGGCATTTGTCTTGAGCTCAGTGTCCAAAATCCTATTTTAATCAGTCACTGAGGCCCGGAGAGCCCTCTTGAGTTTCCTAAACACAGGCATGTAGCACTGCTTGTGATGCCTCAGGCACCCTGCCTTGTTCCAAGCTCCTGCTCCAGATGAACATGTGCCTCCTACAGGTCCCATTGCACCTTCCAGGACTGGACTGTGTGGATCTCTCAGTGCCAGAAGTTATTTCAAGTGTCACAAAAAGTTAAGATTATTTGTCTTCTCTTCCCATGCTGGGAGGGCTGGAGTTGCAGGCAGAAGGAGGAGGCTGTCTCCAAACTGGGGACTGATCTGTGTTATACAAGACAGAAGACCCTGAATGAAGGTTGTGGAGATGCCTGAAACACTTCTGGAACACTCAGCTTTGTAACATAAACAAAGTTGGTCTTATCACCCTTCAATGACAGCAACTCCTGCACAGTAAGGCAAGTTTTGGAGAGCCAAATCTCCCGATACTCCTCACAGTAGCAGATGTCAACCCTGACTTCTCTATCCCATGTGTGCTAGATGATTACACAGGTTACAAGAACTACACTCAGAATTTTTTTCCTCTCAGGTTGCCTTTTTTAACTAAAAATGCAAAGCACAGAAAAAGAAAGTTTCCAAACTTTCAAAGCTAATTTAAACAACCTACTGCTTATAGAAGCGAGAAGAACATTAATGTCTTTTAACACAAATCTATCAGACAATTTTTCTAACAGTTAGAAAACCATGAACACCAATTTTTGCCCTCCTCACCGCAACTTATGGTTGCTTAAACCAGTTCTCCCTGTTGCTGTGGGAAAGACCCTGAGAATCTGCAATAACTCCTGCACCAGTGAAGGGGTACATTGAAGCTATCCCTGTTAAGCTTTCCTATATATCATCGAGTTTCCTTCATCCCCTCTGACACATCCATGTGAGAGGCTGGGACTGCAGGCTGCAGGCTGCTATATCAGTCACAACTTTTTACAGCAGGAACAGTCCTGCTCCCCTTTGCCATAGTGAAAATCTAGCAAGGGCACAGCAAGGTAGAAGAGGACACCTTTCTCACCAAGCTTGTGTTATCCTGGCTCCACAGTGAGAGATCAGCATTTTAACCAGCCCAGAGTTCCACAGCTACAAAGAAAACAATTCTTGGTCTTATGCCTGTAGACACAGGCATGGGATTAGAAGATGTCAGATTAGCCATACCTCCCAGCATAAGAGCTGGAGAAAATAGATTTGGAGCAAACTTTACTATCATTTCAGTGCATATAGCTATGAGGTGATTTGCACAGATTTACACGTAGCTTTTCAGCAGCTCTCAGTCACGTAGTCCTCTGCAAAACTGAAATAAATCTTCAAAGGACATTAAAAACGACTTGCAGACTGCAATCCTGAGCTGGATCTTATATGGATGGGCAGTTCAAGACAGTAAAGTGAAGCATTACCGGTTGCCTGTGTTAAAACACATGTAGATCTACTTCCAGAGTATCACCAGCCATATTTACGCAGAGGTTAGCAGAAAAGCTTGGTGAACATCTCATTCTTTTTTTTTTCAAGGCCAGAAAGACAGGTCCAGGCAGAATTCACACAGACTGATGCATTATTACTGATGTTTTCCTCTTCGCCAGATTAAGCCACATATTGGCCAGACAGGGGCGTTGATAGTAGCTCTCCCCTCCTCATCAAGGTGGTGATGAAAGCTCCAAATAAGGCTTCCAAACTAAATCCTACTATGACATTTTTAGGGTATAGGCACACCCCAAAACCACATAAACCAACAAGAGGGCTTTTGTTCTCTTGACTGAAGTCCAAGCATTTCACAGCACTTCACTAAAGACTAACTAGAAAGGCTACCTACTTCCTTCCTTCCCAGGCTCTCAAAAACACTAGGAATGGAATTTTTCTTCAACCACAAATCAGACTGCATACTAACACACTGCAGTGTGGTATGTAGAATCTAATTTGTACAGGCAGTCAAAAAAAATGCATGACTGTACTCCATACTGCACTGAATTCCATCAAAAATAGACATTTTGCTTTATTTCAATAATCCTAAAGGGGAAAAAAGGACAATATTAGGAAAAAAAAAAAAAGGTCTATACACACAAAAGAAACACACTCAAAACCCTCCTCACCAAATCCAGTTGCCAAGAAAGGACAAGTCCCAGATTTTAATTCCTTTATAGGCTTGAGATCTGTGATTAAATTTAACATAAGAGCAATTAACTTTTGTGCAAGTAACACATAGACTTTACTGCATATACAACTAGGAAGCCTTGACAGCTTCCTACAGAACAGTCATTCCCATGGGGGCTTTTAATTTCTTTTAAATACAAGTACCTCTTGTGAGGAACAGAAAACAATACGCAAACTCCTCACAATAGCCTGAGGATCACAACACAGCCTGGAGAGGGGTGGAGAGAGGAAGGGCTAGGGGACAGAGGATTTTTTTTTTAATCTTTATTAGAAATTTAGAAAACTTGCATATATTTCTAAATTTCCTTGATTTTCACTTGAAGCATGGTTGCTGCAATAACAACAGTCACAGGTAACCAGAAGTCATGAGCAGGCTGCTTACTCTATGTTCTCTCTTTTTAAGGCAGAAAACATGTTCCAAGTTTAAACTTGCTCAATGAACTCTATTATCTGGACCTAAATTTTTTTCCCATGTGAAGTGAGACATCATCTAAATGTTTCTACTGTTTTCAAATAGAGAGGAAAGGTTTGTCTGTGCCTTCCTGCTACTGCCTTGAACCAGTAGCATTAAATCAAATGTCTCTTACTTTAGAAAGAAATAAGCATTATTTTCAGAATTGATACAGCATAAGTACTATGCATAAATTTAAACTTACTTATTTGGGGTAACTTTCCCCTAAGGCTGCTTCTGACAACAGGAAAAAAAAAATACCTTTATTGTGTTGGAACTGCTGACAGAGATGTCCCCTTTTCAGCACCTGTAATGAACCCCATTGTGCTGGTTTTGGCTCAGATAGAGTTACCTTACTTCACAGTGGCTGGTATGGGGCTATGTTTTGGATGTGGAACATAGTAATATAGTACTATAGTGATATTTTTGTTATTTCTGAGCAGTGCTCACACAGACCTTTTCTTTTTTTCATACTGCCACATTGGCAAGGAAGTTGGGAGGAGACACAGCCAGGTGATCCAGACTGATCAAAGGGATGGTTATTCCACACCATAAGACATTGTGCTCAGTATATAGAGTGGGGGGAAGAAGGAGGAAGAGGGGGATGTTTGGAGTCTTTCCCCTACATATTTGTTTCATCACTGTTACGCATGATGGAGCTCGGGTTTCCTGGGAATGGCTGAACATCTGCCTGCCCATACGAAGGAGTGAATTAATTCCTTCTTTTGCTTTGCTTGTGTGCATAGCTTTTGCTTTCCCTCTTAAACTGTCTTTATCTCAACACATGAGTTTTCTGGCTTTTACCCTTCCAGTTCTCTCCCTGATCCCACTGGTGGAGGAGTGAACGACTGGCTGTGTGGGGCTTGGTGAATAGCTGGGGTTAAACCACGACATCCGCCTTGTGTGGGTTGAATCCAAAGCACAGGTAATATTAGTGTCCTTGCAGGGGCAACCTTAAATTATGGGAAACTGTTTCTGACAATCACTGATGAGAGATAAAAAAAGAAAATTTCAGTCTAAGGTTACAGGTTGCTGAAACACTGAAGCCAACCTACAGGGATTTTTTTCCCCTTCAGAAATAATTAAATCACATTAGAAAAAAAAAAAAATTACAGCACAGGTAACCTACAAACCTGTCTTTTATATTGGACACATTGAAAAAGACACCAAATAAGTTTAGGAAAACATTAACCTTAATTATCCTGTGAAAATCCATAGCCAGTAAAACAATCATCCACATCTGATACTTACCTATTACATGTCTTAAGTAAAACTGAGTTTCTAGCTCAAGGGAATCCCTGCTTGAAAATTAAATATAAATAAACTGAAGTACAATAAGCCTTCATGGTTTAAAGGCAATGCTCTTAAGTACAATCATAAAACAAAGGTTATACTACAGCATCTCATTTGAGATTGCATTTAGAAAGAGATGCCATTAGAGGAATGAATCTATTAGTAGAGTCCAGCAATTCCTGCCAAGCTGTTTGATAGAAACCAGGCCCTGATATAACCTAATCTGAACAACTTCCCGTTACCAATACCACTTCCTAAAAGGAAGGAATTAAGCTTGAAGGGCTCTCATAGCAGCTACTGCAATTCACTACACTGAGCAAAGCAAATCTAGCAGAATTCCTTTTCTGAAAAGTAAAAGGACACCCTGAGACATCTTTCCAAATCAGGATTACTTAACGCTCCTTAACAGAGAAGGACTTGTAGCATACTACAGAATTTTCAAGTAATTTCATTGTTTACTTTTTACAGGCATTAAAATGGGACTTGTTATCCAGTCCCCTTCCTTTTATCTTAGCTCTTGGCCATGCTGAAGGCAACAGTGCTGTCACTTCTGGTTTAGATAAAGAGACCTCAGTACTTGCTCACTGCTGTGGTGAGAAATATTCTGACATAGCATGGATCTGTATTTTTACCTTTCCACAACCTCATTGAAGACTACAGCTTTCTTTAACGCAGCTGCAGTATCAATTTCTAGCAAGGAGGATGTAACACTGAGCTCCCAGTACTCACCTCTCCTGAAACTCAGATTACCAGGAAAAAATACTCCCCCCTTATTAGCCTTTTACTATGAAATAGCTATTCATAGATTCCTGAAATACCTGCAATTCTTTTCATTCAATAGGAAGAAACTTGCATAAAGCTTAAATAATTGCAGAAACATTATACGCTAACAAAGGCAAAAAGCTTCAAGAAAGAGGAGGAATGCTCATTCAGCATCGCACAACACTGAAAAAAAAGATACAGAAAGTCAAGAATATTAAAAAAGGTATATTTTATAAAAACTTCCCCCAGAATATATGTAAAGGATATAGAAACAGAAGACCAATTTATAACGCATACACTTTCTAAGGTTGAGCAGTTTAAGGTGAGTTATGGGAAAAGAATGAAAAATAAGAGACTAGGGCAAAATACTGTTGTTTTCATATAAACATGTCAAAAACTATGAATTATACTTTTCTTGCCAAGTTCTTCAAAAGGCTGGTGAAACAGTATAAGGTGACATGCCAACAGAAATTGCACACTTCAGATTACACAGTGCTTTCAAACTCACACAACATCTTTTTTGAGGTGTATTCCCATAGCATATCTGAGAGGAAAGAGGTCCAAAGCTGAAGCTTCACTCAGAAAAGGGGAAAGGGAAAAACTTCCTCTGAATATTTTGTTTTTTACACAAGCAGGTGTCACACACCTTGAAGGAAAAATATGGGTCATACCAATTGCTGGCACCAGCTGAGTCACAGCATCACTACAAGTTGGAAACCTACTTCCCCAAAAGTCACACACAAAGCATGGCTGCTGGAATTTCTGTCAAACAAAGCAGAGCGCCAACAAGAAAAACAATTTTGCCATGTAGTCTACCTACATAGTTACTTTTTACTTTCCAGGACACCACCCTCCCTCTGCTGCTGGCCAGGGAGCCTCAGGAGGAGACCAGCCCTCCATTACCCAGGACAGAGTTCCCACGGGAGCAGCAGGAGCTGCACAGAGCACACCCAGGCCAGGGTTTGCTGTCACATGAAAGTGACCAGGCATAGGTTGCTGCCTTGCTGGCCACTCCTCAGTCAGGAGGAAGGCCTCACTAACAGACAGCAAAAGAGGTCTTATCATGTGAGCTCTGAGCCTGAAGTGGTATGAGAAAAATGGAGGGAGGGGAAAACAGGAGGGAAAGTATATAGTATGCAGGTGCAATAAAGGGGTAATTTCCCAGTATAGCTTTTCCTCAGTAGAGTACCTCAAATTTTACAGAACCAAAAGCAACCTAGTAGCAAAATTGAGTGACATAAAGGTTGAGCAACTGCAGAAACAAAACATGATGAATCAAACTGTGATTGCAAAAACGCAGCTTTTCATCACTAATACACCCCAAGAGGATAAATTATGGTGAAAGTCCTATTACATAAAAAAATCAGCCACCTGGGAATTCAAACAATTAGCAGCCTGATCTATTTTTAATCACATTCATCTCCCAGGCCTAATGGCAGAGCGTGAAGGATTTGTCAAAGCCAAATCCTCTGAAACAGAACAGAACTGACTATGGGCTTTGGAGGTACAGCCTTACTGTGTATGCCTACAAATCCTGTTCCCAGTCCAGGGGCAGGACAACCAGCTTTGGAGGAACACAGGAGCGAGCAGAGTTTCAAGCAAACTCCAATAATCTGGAATTCATCTGTACCTGATCTGTATGGGACATGCCACCAAAGCTTCTCTGGCAGGAAACAAAGAGCAGAATCAGAGCCACAAAAAACTTCCAGGGATGGTGAATGTGTAAGAGCAGAACTAAGGCCTCAGTCCATGTGTCATGTATGGAATGGAGCACCGCCTCTGCAATGTCACTGAGGTTCACATTCACCAGTACCTACACCTGGTATGAGCTGGCCAATTCAGCACTAGACCAAAGTCTACAGCTGCAGACTCCCAGATGCTACAGTGCAATTTCAGCCCTTTCAAACATCCACTGCTTATGCCTTGAGGAGTATCCTCAAGCAAGATCAAGGCAGTGGGCATCGAAAAACCTGGGCTTCAGCCAGTCCCCGGCCACAGTTCCAGAGAGAGGCAAGATACCATGGTTTTATCCTTACACTGCTTAGTCACTAGAGTTTGGGGCAGACGTGAGAGAATTTTGGAAGAGGGAAGAGCAGGCAACTGCCAGTTGTCAAGCAAAACATGACTGCTTCACAAATATTTAGCAAGGAGAGCTTGGGATGGAAAATAATTACTTAACTGAAATGGGAACATTGCACAGGTGGTGTACTTCAGTCACACACAGGAATGCAGGGTTAACAACCCTTCCAGTGCAGTGACAACCACTGGTATTCTTCATGTCAGGCAAAGAAGAAACATCCTTTCTTTCAGTTAGCATGGTGGAAAGTTGTTAAGACTCACAGAGTTCTGTCATTTCGATTTCCTCTATGAAGGGCTGACCAAAATAAGTGAGCCACTTGTACGGCACTCTCTTCTGGAGCTGCTCATCTTTTCCACTGAGACAATTCTATGTTTGTCTCCAGTGATCTGCATCCCTCCTATCAGCCACATTCCTAACTTCAACTGCCAAACACAACACGTGAACTGCCTTCAGTATATAAAATTTGACTTATTTTCTATTTTTAAAAGAGGCAACAGTTCCCAGGACAAACTTGCAAGGCAGCCAGTTGCCTCTTCTCTGCATTTGTCAGCTCCTCCTGCTCAGCCTGCTCCTCTCAATACAACACTTGATGAATTTGGTTTGTTTTCATCTTTTCACTGAGATATGATACTGAGTAAAACAACCTGTTAGTCTATGTGTTCATGCCATCCTGTGCTAATACTGAATTTCTAATAATGAGCATTCAGTATAATTAGCATTCAGTATAATTTCTAATACCATTCTCTCCTCCCCCCAGAGAACTAAAATTCCTCACATTATTTTGTTAGTTCATAAATAAATTAACAGATCTCCAGCAGACAAAAGCATGCTCTGGCCTGCCTTGGATCAATCCTAAACTGTGAAAACACTTCATGGAGCATTTTAATGAAGCCAACACAGCCTACGAGGAATAAATTTCGTCAATCTTGGCCCAGTATTCTGCTATCAGTTTTGGATTAGGGCTTGCATGCACCTGTGATTCTGAAATTGGGCCTTTATCAGATAACTCCACAAGTCTCACTTTGTGAGCAACAAGCAGTCCCACGAGGGACCCCACTGGGGCTTGCTCAGTGTGTTTAACTTAGTGCATGTACTTAAGTCATGGATTGCATCCGATTTGCTTTTTTTTTTCTTTATTTTTAATTCGTGTTTTAAAGGACTGCTCTGAAAACACAAGTTGTCCTTATATTTTATTTACTTATCTACAACTCAGGACCTACAACTTTAAGACACCATACCAGTACGTGCTTGTATTTCAAACTCCTACAATCTTTGTACTTGGCACCATTAACAATTGAAAGGTCCTAAAAAATGAGATGAATGCAAGAGTAACAAAACAATAATACCTGGAATCCATCTAACCTGAACATCCCCACCAGCCTCCCCAGACAGTATCTACTGCACATATCCAACATAAGGTCCAGCTGGAGCCCATCTTACACCTGTCACAACACAAACTCTATCACAGTTGTACAATGTTTTATTTAAAGGTCAACAATCACCAGAAGCTGAAGAGATACAAGTGAAGTAATGGATCAACCAGTATTTAATGTTATGCAACTAAAAGACTTTTTTTCAGCAGCATCTAGTAGAGACTGAGGTTGTCCTAAATCCTAGCAAAATGAAGATCATCATTCAGCACATGCACTAATAGATGTGGACTTCTGCAACAAAGAATCACTGCCATTTCAACCTCTCTCCTGTAATGACTGAAATCACCAAGCCTCCTAATTTGTCTTGGCTTCTGCTACTGATGCTATATGGCCCAGCCAGGGCCCCTGGCCCACAGGCTGACCACAGGAAGCGTTCATCTCATGTGGCCATCACATGCCAACGGCAAGGTCACCCGACCCCCCGGTGTGGGTGAAGAAAAGGCTCAGGGACCATGGGGCAGTGTGGGGCTCCCAGCCATGCGCGCAGCTCACCTGCTCCCCAGCAAGGACACAGCTGGCAGCAGAACCGGGGAGCCCCCAAGCCACCTCAGCCCTCCTCCCCCTCTGCAGAGGTGACAGAGGGCTTGGGGCACTAGCCCAAGAGAAAGCTAGTGGCAGGGCTCAGGCAAGACGGTTGTCTAACCCACTGTTGACAATAGGGACATACTTCTGATGGTCCAAGGATCCACATAATTTGGGGATTAATTTTCTTAAGCTATAACCATGAAACAGTCAATACATCTTTGCATCCATCAAAGTCATTGATGGATATCGAGCATGACCAAAGCATTTTCCTTTCCTATATAAATGAAATTCTGCTAAACCTACATCCTATGCACACACAGAGATACAACTACAAAAAACAGCTTGGAAGAGAGAGCTGTGAGTACTGGGTTTTTTTAGGCAGTGTGTTTTTTTCCTTTTCATTTTTTTTTAAATTTTATTACTTTTTAAAATTTGTTTGTTTTTTAGGAATCCCTTTGGTGAAGACTATATTAAAAAATCTCTCTGGAAAGGCATGAATGAAGAATTCTGTGTGCTTGTCACTGTGCACCTGTACAGGACATACTTTAAAGTATTTCCTTTCTTTGCTGAGAAGCCTCCTGGACTTCTATCTTTCTCTGACATACCATATTTATTTTTGTTGTTCGATGTTTATTCCTCTATAAATCAAAATAGTAGAGAAACAGAAGTGCATGTATCTATCATGAAAACAAGTAACAAGTCAGCTATCTTTGTCATGCTTTCACTAAGAAAAACAACACCTTTCTGTATCTCTCCTTCTAGATGAGGTTATTCCATCCTTCAGTATCTCCAAAGCTACGGCTTTTTTCCTTTTATTTTTTTTTTTTTTGGTATGCTGGAGGCTGGAGTAAGATCTCCAATTCTTACAACAAACTTCACTGAAGTCAACGGCACTTGGTCACGTATAACCAAGACTAAAAGCAATAGTATCGCAAATTTATTAACAGAAATTAATAAATGCTCTAGTAAATTTTGCTCAGAAGCAGACAAGGTAAAGGATGCTATTAATATGAGCTACTTTATGCTGCACTTTTCTAATACTCAACACTGAGCACCATCTTGATCCCAACTCTCTGTTTTTGGCGGTAGTAACTAGAAACGCTGATGTGATGGAGAAGGAGAAACAAATACTGTTTTGTGGGGAAGAGGGAAGGAAGAAAAAGATACCACACAGCAGTTATATAACTTACAAAGCTGCTTTTTCGTATAAATAAATTCAGAACATAATCATGTTCTATAAAGCTCCAATCAATACATTCTCATCCAAAGGATACCACGAAAGTTGAGGTTTATTCATTTCTACAACTCTTTTCTTTGCATTCAACCAAGACAACATCAGATTAGGTTTCTCCCTAACTTAAGTGGCTGCAAGGTTCGCCTTTACTTTCCCAAAAGCAGAGGGCTCCCTACACACTCCAGTGAGGCTGCAAAGCTGCCCATATCATCCTTAGGGTGCCTTTCTCACCGAGCACAGGATTTAAGAGTCTGAGCTGGGATCAGGCACACGACCATGGGCACCACTGCCCCACTGGCTTCTCAAGAAGGAGCCACTGCAATTTTCTGTATTGCACAAATGCCTGTGAGCTACAGGATGAATTATGCATTTGGGATAGCACTAGTTTCTATTTTTGCGGTGCTGAGACGGCCATGTGCAGATGGAGGACTAAACTCTATTTTCTTCAGAGCAAAAGACAATGTATTTTAAGTTTGCTGCCTGAGGGTGGGAAAGCAGTTTATGCTATTAAGCAAGAACCTTTTCACTTTGTTACAAGAGTTTTTAATTTAATGTAACTGGGGTAATACACAGACAATTTTAAGCAGGTGGTTTGGTTTAAATATTAACTCTGGTGGTATATAAGGCTTCATTCAAAGTGTACGTTCAGCTGTACCATGAGAGTTTACAAATGTAATACAGTGGAGAACTGCATTGTAAGTACACCCCTGAAAGTTACTTTTAATCCTGGTTTCATATGCTGCGGTCTCTTTAAAAAAAAAGAAATAAAACCTCCCACAGAACACACTGATTGGACAGGAAATTAAAGTAGTATCTATGCCCCTTATAAAAAATTGCTAAGAAGCGTTGACTTTTTCATATGGTAAAATTATGTAACTAAATCCGGCTCAATAATCTGGGCAGATCATGCTGATGCATGGTGATCCCCGAACTGCTACACAATTTGAAAAAAGTGGTCCCTAACTTGTTTTCATTCCTCAAGGCAATTCTGTAACAAACAGCCACTTAATGCATCAGCAAAACATCACTTACCAATCAATTCTTTTCAAAAGCCCCAGGAGCACATCCCAAGCTGTTGTTTGAGGCTAGATTGCTAAAATTTCACTGTTCATGGTAAAGTCAATTCAAAATTTTGGGGCTGCTCTGTTCTTTTGCCGTGTTTGTACCTAGTCTGCTGTTTCTCAATAAACAAACCAGTACAGTTCTGGCCCATTCCCTTTTTCCTGCCTTTCATATATAAATGGAGTTTTGCCTTTGCTATCAAACAGTCATAACACATACAAGTGAATTACTGTTTTCCTGCCCTATAGAAAATCCTGCCCCTCCAGCCTGAAGTTTACATGCATCCACAATGTCCTGGAAAATGATATCTCTTGTACACCAGACTTGTCATCCTCTTACATTAAAGCTAAACAGCAATCCCAAATAGCCTAATATTTTATTTTAGTACTGCCTTCCTACTCACCTCTCCGGAAAGACTCTCTAGTCCTAAAAACACACCCATCAATTCTGGATGCTTAAGTTTCAGAGAAGAGTCTACTGACATTTTAAAAGAGATTTTAGAAAGAAAAACTCAGCTGTGAGACATGCATAATATCCACCTAAATTCCCAAGGAGAAACCACAGCATCACTGGAGTAGATGACCCATTTCAGTCCTCCCTGTGAAACAAATAAATCCGTATCTCTAAGGATTTGTCCTGGAGAACTGTCCTCTTTCTGAGTTCTGGGAAGTGCCAGATATCCACATCTCCATCAAGACTCACTGACAAGTACTGAAAAGGGACATTCCAATGACAGGCAAAAAGCAGCAGGTGGGAAAGACATTGCTTAATGTAGATCTGTACAGGAAGAGAGATGATTTCCCAGCCAAAGCTGCCTCCTGGAGAACCTCATTCATCAGGCATGAATGGCTGATATTTAGCAGCTAATAAATATTAATTAGGTAAGAGCTAAATAAGTGTTAATAGCTCATATAAAATATTAGCTAATATGGTTAAAACACAGGCTTTAACTTGATAAATCCATATGCTGAAAGCCCTGATTAACATATTTTCAAAGATAAAAGTGATAAAATACAGGTACTTTACTTCTTGTAAGAGCAGTAACAAATTTGCTGGTGTTGCAGAAAGAGATAGAAATTTCCTAAGTGATGCTGAAGTATTGCCATATCTGTGCATTTTCATACCAGTTCAGTTGTCAAACACCATCAGGGGTATTTGTGCTTTTTTCACCCAAATAGTCAGCTCCAACTGTCCACTCTGTTCCACTTCTCATAGTGAATGAAGGTGGACCTCTGCTTTCATCACAAGAGTTACACAAGAGACCTCCACTTCCCTGGGCCCTCTTTCAGAAGACCCACAAATAAATGGACCATTACCCTTGCCCTCATCTCTCACATTACTCACAACACTACTATACTACCCTAATGAAACACTGGTTTGGGGGAGATAAGCAGCTCAGCACCTGGTGAAACAAGTCAACTCCTTCAACTTTTGGCTCTCCATCAGTGCTTCGTTTGGCTCTCAGGCAGAATGGAGTGAAAATCATGTTCTCCAAAAAACAAAAAAAAAAAACACCCAACAAAAGCAGTTTTCAGCATGTAAAGTCACACTGCAACTTTTCTCTCATTTTATCTCGTATATCTCCATCTGATTTTCCTGACACCCTCCATACACACAAGAGATCAGTAGCACAGCATTATGCCATCCCTTCTACCAAATTTTCAGCAGTTTCACTACTTCAGGGAAGATCCCTCCATGTTCGAAATACTGACACCCAAGCAAGCTCTGTTAGCAACAGTTTCAGCTGAGAGGCAAAAAGCGAACAAAAGTTGATACTCAGCTACGTTTTTTCCCCACAGAAAATGCTGAGACACCACCACTAGAGCTCCAGACTACTTCATCTCTACCTTGTGTTAATTTTGCCAGAAATCCAGTGTTTTTACTGTGCATGAATCCAGGCCGTTATCATAGAATTAAAAAGTGATTTTAAATTCATGAAATACGAAGGAAAAATACTTGGATTTGGTGTCTGTGGTATTTCCAAGACTGGCTGCAATCACAGTAAAGAGGGTATAACAGGGCAGATGCATAGATGTTCTCAAAATTAGGCTCCTTACCAAAATACATATTTATTTGTTTGATCATGATGGTGCCAAGAGACGCACTGTCCTTTTGTAAAATGTCATCCATTTCACAACTTTCCGCGAAATACACTTTCTTATGCTTTTGTGAATACCCTCATATACAAACAAAAGCATAAAAAACACAAGAAAATTAAAGTGTCACAGATTGCCAGAGCTTCTTAATCACAGGCTTCTCCTCCCAGCATTAGAAAAAAATAAATCCTGCTTTGCTTGGCATGCCAGCATGTTATTTTAAATAAGTAGAAGGGCTGAAAGAAAGTCTTCCTTCATCTCCCAAATCCCAAGAGAAAACGAAGGAGTTACTTCCAAAGCATGTACTCAATGACCATCCAGTGAAGCTTATTCATTTTGGTTAGGCTTCATAAGCCCTGCACCACACCTAATGAACACATTGCCTTTTTCTGATGCCTTACATTGCCGGCAGGAGAGGATTAAAAATACTTACGGAAAAAGAAAGCAAAACAGACCTAAAAAATTCTTGTTGAAACAACACTCCTTTTAATTTCCTTGGTTTGTCCCCTCTCCCTTGAAAGGTGTCACCTCATGCAAGAGGTCAGCTTTACAGTTTCAGCCTCTATTTGCATTTTAAAGCAAAAAAAACCCTCAAGAATTTGGATAATGGAGGTGTGCAGGATCTCTGCTGCATGAGCAGGGACTTGGCACACTCCATCCTTCCTCCTGCAAAGGCTGAGGTTAAATAGTCCCCCTGGGAGAGCCTGTATGCATCACCTAGTCTTCTGCTCATGAGAGAGTTGTTATTGAGGCACCTCATGCTCCAGACCTAAGAGTAAATACACAGTACCAAACTTGTCTATCAGATCTTCATGCTTCCTCGCTGCTCGGCAGTTCCTCTGCTTCAAAATGTCTTCCAACAGGCTCTGCAGACCAAAGGATTTGCTTAAGAGAAAAAAGATAAAAAGATAAACTAGGGGCTTTGAAATAGCCAAGCAGCTGCAAGCCAGAAAATACAAAGTTTATGCTCTATCAATACCTTAACTCTCACCCTGTTTCTTTGCCCTGACAGGAATATCAGAACTGCTCAGAGCATACTGTAAACTCTGGAAACATTTCGTGGCATTGACCACAAATGAAGTGATATAGATGTTCTTTTCCATATGCTGGAGAAGGCTCTGTGGTCAGGGAAAGGTGAGGTTCGCAGTGGAACAGGAGGGCTGCATTGAAGGAGCAGGGAAGGAGCCTCCTGCAAACTCTGCAGCTGGAGGCTTTCCATCTTCCCTCCTCCAGGAGCTCCACCTGCCTCAGACTCTTACAACCATCTATTAAAATACACTCAGTGAAACTCCTGGTGCATTTTATCAGACCTGTGTGAGTCAAGTTTGATTCAGATGATTTTCTCAGCGTCCCTTCACTCCTTGTTCTTGCCTTTCCTAACCAGAAAGGGGATGTGGCAGTCTGCATGTAACAGCTAAAGCAGTGTTTGCCATACAGTGCAGCTCAGCAATTAGATTACTCTTGGCTTTACCCCCTCCCCCGCAATTTTTAAGTCTCTCATCTCTGCTGTCTTTACAGAATCACACTTCCCAGTTCAGCCTCCCTTCTTCCAATGCTGTCTGTTACAGCAGACCCCTCCTCAGAGGCCTGGGAAGAGGTCCCTCTGCCTCAAGGGAAATCATTATCTTACAGCACTCTGACTGCTCTAGGAGCAAGTCTCTGGCAGATCAAACACTTAATCCCAAGACTAGTTCATTGCAAAGGGGTGAAAAATAAGAAAAGGCTTTGTACTAGAGGATGATTCCCAAAACTTTACACGAAGTGTAGGACCAGGATATTCTCATGGTCTTCATTTACCTTATTCTTTCACATAAACTTCTTCCCTACACAGGCTTGCCCTTCATTACTGGAAACAAAATTCAACTAAACCTCAGCAAGGTATTTTTGCGAGTTCTTTTTCTGTGGCTAAGACATACATAGGTGTTTTTATTTAAAATAAAATGGCATTATTAGAAGGGAGGCAAAAATAAAGCTGTGACTCTCATATGCTGTCCTCAAAGATGCTTCTCCAACGCAGCACATCAAGCCCGTTTCAAGTAGCATCTCCCATTTTTCACTCCCGAGTATCTCAAAGCATGTCAGCTTAAGTAGCGAAAGAAAGAAATGGTTACTTAAGGGAAGTGTAAATACCTTAGATGAGGTGGGAGGGAGATAAGGTTGGGTTAACAGGTTGCTCACCACACAGGGTATGGAGAGTCATGCATCCACACAGCAGCTGCTGAGCCACAGATAATCCTCTCGCCCTGTGCCAGGCTCAGCACCTACAGTGGGTGCGCAAGACATCAGGGAGAAACTGCTTCCGCCCCTGCACTGCAGGCCTTGAAAATGGTCATTAGCTCGTACATACATTTACTCTCTTGGAGTAGCAACATTCAACATTTTGCCCTCTGGTATCCATGGAGAAAGATTAGCACTGCAATATTTCATTAGCCAAGAGTGCTAAGTATCCCACCAACTTGTGGAAATTTGGTGTAAAAAGAAAGAGTAAAAGCACTGAGGTTAATGTATTTGGTGAGGCTCTGTTGAATGGTTTTGCCTATTTTGTTTCACTACAGGATAAGGAAAGCAGCTGTCACCTCAATGATAGTGCCCTCGGTAACCTGATACTTCAACTAGTCCCAACTTCAGCCGTCTCCCCCTCCATTAGAGCAAGCAGAGTTCCTGATCACTGAAACAGAAAAATGGTGATTTGCACAAAGTAAATTTTAAAGTGAGGCTGTAGATCAGAGAAAGAACAACTTGCTCCCACCATTCCCATCCTTCCCCTGTCAAGAGAGAAGAACACAAAGGCTTCCAAGAAAATGCAAAGAACAGAGGCAAATGCCAAGCTACAGAGTTTGGCTCCACACATTCACTTTCCAAAAAGCAAAGGTGATGAGGGATGCGGTGCTCAAATCGTCCATGTCTGCTTAAACGCTTGGTTTGCTTGCTCCAGTGCTTTAAAACAGGCACAGCTGATGAGTCAAAGATGGAGTTAGCATACCTGATACAGCAACTGTTTTCCACGCCAGAGCAGTCACTTCCAGGTTTTTCCTTGAATTAAGGTCTGAATTAAGACATATCAGCAGTCCAGCGTCCCCTTCCTACCAACAGCTCTGACAATACTTCAGTCACTTGCAACCAGCTCCTCCCCATTCCCTCTCTCAGTGCCGTGAGCTGAGTGAGCAGGAGGATTCCTGAGGGTGGGCAAAGACCCAGAGCTGGCCCAGTTTTTCATCTACCTTTTCTTCTGCTCTTGGTTCTTGTACTTGTAACACGAGACTGAATAGCAGTGCCAATGCTAACAGCTACCTGGCTTGCCTGATAGCACAAAAGCAGCAGGAGGGAAAGAAAAAAAAAAATCAGTCTAATGAGATTGAAAGAAATTGTAAAGAAAATGAGCAAATAAATAACCTAATGTATAAATTACAATTAAGTGCAGTATAGTTACCATGTACAATGTGCAGCATTGCTCAGAAATACCACTAGCACAAGTTAAAAAACCCCACACTGAACAAAAAGCAACATTTCTGGTAGGAAACTGGTAGTCTACACCACCACTGTGGTGATAATAGCATGAGAAATTGTACAAGTGACATGTCAGGTAGAATTTAAAAGCCCTCAGTTCCTGTTCCTTTGTTTGTTTTTATCTACCAATAAAAACAGTCTACACCTACACAGACAATAACACAGAGCATACCCATCCCTGCAGTACGCTCCATTGTGCCACTGTTGAAAAAAATAAACTTTTTTTCCCCCATTTTATTTGAAGACAAAAGTCCATTAAGACAATGTCATTACACCTGCTTTAATCTATCCAAAGGAAAGTCAAAGTACTTATAGTATACACTTTAACTAATAATTTTACATTGGACAGTATTTTATAATGTAATGATTTATTTCCCTGGAAAAGAAAGTAAATTTTTTTTATAAGCTCTTTACATTTTATAGGTCTTCACTGAAATAAAAGTTCAGCATAATATGAAGCCTTTACTCATAGACACAGAGCCAGCTTTAGACTTTGTAATTAATCACAGAAAAATCCAGCAAATAAAAGTCTTAAGGCAAGCTAATTGACAACTGTAAAATGCAGAAGAAGGACCCATCTCTGCTTAATTGAACATCTTTTCGATTAAGATGCATGCTATATTTACCACCTGGACTGCAAAGGCTGCTTTTATTCAAAAGCTATGCAGTAAAATATATGCATGTGTAGGTGATGAAGACTTTATCATTGAAGCCTTCTGCAAGAAATTAGGGGAATGGGAAAGGCTCACACACTTCTGCAGCAAAATTAGGTCAGAATGCCTTTGAACAGCTCCATTTGAAGGCTGTGCCAGACTTGAGATCAAATACTTTTTAGTGCATTAGACCCAACGGCTTAAGAGATGAACTTCCATGCTGCTGATAATAATTACTGGTACTATGCATTGCTGCTTCCCTCTCCACCTGTGGATAATTATAAATAGCCTAGATTTTCCAGTCCCTGATATATGCCACTCAGTTAACAGCACTTCGAAAGCCTATCCTTCATAACCATGGGTCGCACATTTCAAATATGACAAACACAACTCCATGCAGATCGCAAAATCATGATTCCACCACCTCACCCCCCCGCCCCCGCCATACTCTTAACTAAATGCTGCCTGAATATACAGGTATGGCTAAGTGACATCAGCATCCTAGTAATTAATGACGTGAAGTCATAATGTGCCAAGCTGGTGATTCGGATGCAAACCTGCCTCTGCCCTTGGTGCCTATGTACAGCCCCGAACTATGCAACTAGGGAGCATCACTGCCAATGGCTCTGTCACTTCCTGATGAGGTTGATGTTCTCCCCTGTGCCAGCTCCTGTTCTTGATGGGCTTCAGGACTACCCCCAAATAAAGCACAATCCAGTAGCCAAGCTGAAATGGCAAAGGACAACGAATTGTCCTCAGATATATAAAGCAGTTAATTAAACACCTCTTCCCAGCTTGGTTTTACTGCTCACACCCTGAGGAACGGGCAATATAGCCCACCAGTCCCACACGCAGTCATGTTCATGTAAATTTTCATTAATAAATCAATCCATAAATAAACTACAATAATGCCCAGACCCCAAAACTACTTCATCAAGGCATTCAGAATTTTAAGTCTTTAAAATTCAGACTTTTACTGGATTTTTTAAGCTCTTAAAATGCACAGCTGAATTCACTCTAGCAAGCTTGGCTCTTGTGAGGGTTGTTAAGATATGCAGAAACATCCTACTCCAGTTTCCTACTGCTCCTTGTTTTGCTCTCTTGTTAGGTGACACTACTAATTGTACAGCTGCTACAGCTAGCTGCCAGAGACTGCTCTAAGGAGGTTTTCCAATTAGATTAGCTGAATTAAATAACAAGAGAAAGAGATTAGCTTTTTCTGTGCATCTCTAGGAAGCCACAGAGAAATCCCCAAAAATACTCTTGCTAATCCTCCCTTAGGACCCTTCATCTCTGATCACAAATACAGAAATGCCATGGGAGCTACTCTACTACATGGGAACTGTGCCAGCTCTGACTGTCTGTAGAGCCACAAACCTCATGACAAGGGATCCTACCTACTACTCTGAAGACTGACAGAGTTTGCCAGAAGTTCTCTCCTCAGTCTTCTTCAGGTTCCTCAAGTCAAATATCTTTACTCATGTAAATCCATAGAGGCAAGATCCTCAGATGTTATGTGAAACAGCAAGAAGTAACACAGCAAAGAAGCATCACAAGAGATTCCTACCTGTATATTATAAAACCACTACACTTTTTTCTGGAAGTAAGGTTGTTGGGAATTTTTTTTGCCATAATTCAAAGCTGACTAATTCTTTCAGTGCAGATAAAGTCAGAAAAAAAAAAACAACAAATGACTGGTACATGACATCATAGCATTAGAAAATATTCGCAGGCCCAGAAGACTTCTTTAACCCACACACAAGATTCATGGTTCTCAAGAAAGTATGAGGAAATCTTCATCACTATTATCTGGCTCTTGGTATATGAGAATTTATGTCACCAGGCAGAGGATCTATTCCAGGTGTCCACCAGAAGATGTCAAGTGACCAGCTTTTAGTTAAGTAGGAGAGATATAATCAAGAAAGCAGCATTTGTATAAGCACAAAACTCAAACCAGCCAAAGGCAGAATAAACTTTTCAGGTTGTGAATTACAGTAAGAACAGGAACAAAAGGAAAGAAAGATTATTTCCCTTTTCTAATGCCCTACAGTACCAAAAGAGACAATAAGTGCCATTTTCATCACAGCAATACAGTTAAGAATACTGTCTCAAACCATTTTAGACCCAATTCTCCTTTGTTATCAGGAACTCAGAAGTTCCCTCCATCAAGGAGCTCCAGTACGGTGGTACTTCTGCCTCTCCAACTCAGCAGAAAGGCTATTTATTACTGAGCATGAGGCACACCAGAGAAAAAGAGATCCCCCTTGCAGACACAGCCCTGCTCTTCAACAGGGCATGGCTGCTTGAGCTAAACAGCACCAGAGAGAAAAGCATTTGCAATGAGCAGCGTGACTGGAGATAACCAGTCATATTCAACTTTAGAGCCCCTTCTCCTCCAGCACCTGCACACTTTAAGGAGGTAACTCTGTTTTTAACAGGTGGCCATGTACCTACTTTCCTCACCCTCAAACGCTGCACAGTCAGGCCATCAAGAAATAGCAAGGTATCCAAATGCATTAATGATTCATCATTATTTAAGACTGTTAAATGATATATCTTTTTATAGTCAGTTATCAGGCTTGCTCCTTCTTCCAACGGCCTTACGTCATTTCTCCCCTCTGCACACCAGCAGATGCTCTATGCTGCTCTGTAGAAAGGACTGCAGCTCCTACCAGAAGAACAAAAACCATCTCACGGTTTGCCACAGGGCTTCATCATCAACATCCTGCTCACTGTTAAGCTCTCTGGAAATTTCTGAAGACCTCTGCCATGTTTTCATGCAGCAGGCAGATGTGTCCACCAAAGCATTTTGGTCAAGAGGAAAAGGCAAATTCAATTGCAACTTGGACAATTTCAGTTGAGCCAGGGGTCCATTCAGGTCACAACAGCTCTGGTGTGATGCCCCAGCCTCATCAGGTCAGGTCAACCTATGCTAATCACTTTTCTCAACTTTTCTCTTTAGAATTAAATTTTTCCAACTTATTCATTTTCTGCAGCAATGACCATGCCTGTCCTCTTACCAGGGCCTTGAAGACAGAGGAAAGGCTGCACTGGAGAATCAAACCAAAAGCACCTGTGGGAGCTATGGAGGATTAAATCATACTTATGGAGGAAGACTTACTAAACTGTTGTATTAAATTACACATAAAGAACAAGAAGCAAAACATTTTTAAAGAGCACCCTTTGTTTAAGGCTTTTACGTAAGTAAGGGAGATTTTAAGAGCAATTGTGTTCTGTTTATTTAACTGTGAGTTCTCCTCATGTTCTGTGGGGCATTTCTTTTCCTAGCACTTGAAAGACATGATGCTTTTTATGAAAGAGACACACATGACGGTATGGAAAATTTAAATACATGTAAAATAAAGTTCTATATATAAAGCACATACAAACACAGAATTCCAAAGACCTTCCTCTTCCTCCAATAGCTGGAGAGAGGTCAGTGCTAATTGATCTGTGGAAAACAGCCTCTGTGAACACATAATTTCAAATGTACCCCAAGAAGTTAAGTGACACATTGATTCTGGGATCTCTAAATTGAGTGAGCACAGAAAAACAACCTGGCAAAGGAAGGGTCTGTCTCCTGGACATTTCTTGTCTCTTCAGCCCTCAAGACATGCCCTGTATTCAACTCCATGATTAGCCTTCTGCTGCAGACCCTAGTTCCAAAAAGCAAACAGGACTCAGCTGTTAAAACCAAAAGATATCAGGTGTGTAAGGTCCATCTGTGCCCTCTAGGTGCTGTGTCCAGCCAGCTGTTCCTGCAGGTACTCTAGAGTCACCACAGCTAAAATTAATGCAGCTCATCCCAGAGAAAGAGGAAAGTATGCTTCTACTTTTGTAATTAATGGAAGGATAAGAGAAGATGTAACAGAGAGGATCCTGGGCAAGGTAGAAGAGAGGGAAGACCTAGTTAGGTTACTCATTCATGTGGCAGCAAGTATGATACACTTTTTGTTCTCTCTAGAAACATTCTTAGTCTTGAGCTACAGTAATCATGCACCGAAGTGCTCCCTGAGAAGTACTTCACCTCCCAGGCTATATTATGTTAGCACCACTGTTTCCTACAGCTCTGTGAGAGTCATTCCACTCAGCCGGGAGAGACATTCACACTTCCAAAATACACTTTAAAAAATAAGGATGGGCCACTTCACACTGATCTGAAAGGTGACAAGTGGCTTCTATTAGTGAGGAAGCACCTCTAGAGAAAATTATGCTTTATTATAGTTAATCAAACAGGAAGAAAACATGTCTGACAACATAATATTTAAATACAGACAGTATGTTCTGGTTGTTAATCACAGTGCTGGCTTCTGAACACTTTGATTCCATTCCTATATATACCACAAGCTGTCTGACCTTCTGCAAGTCCCTTTGTCTCCTTACCATTAACAGAAGTACAACATATTTATCTTCATGCTCACAACAAACACAGCCAAACAGGTTTTTATTTGAATTTTCCCAAATCAATTCACCTTGGGAACAAAACAGTTTTGCTTAGAAGGGAGATTTCTGAAGAAGTTGTTTAGATATAAACTAAAAATAGTGATTTCACATGGACTGTCTAGCTCAGGCTTTAGTTAAGCTTACATGACACTACTCTCTAACAGCCTACCTACAAACAAGGTCAGCTTTGGCAGATTCATCATCACCCTGTTAGTCATTATTTCACTTTAAATGAAATCCCTACTTGAGATATCAACAAAAATAATTTGCTCAGTGCAAATGCACTTGTTGCATATGGTTGTTAAATGCTATGTTTTCTCCTACTGCAGTCAGTTTTCCAATACTTGTGAGGATTACATGTATTTTGTATTTCTGCCTAAATATCTAGTGTGTTTTTGAAAGCATCCCCCAGGGCTGAGCTAATCAAGAAAGCAACATACATACAGAGCACTGTCATTATTACAGGGTCAAACACTAATGCAGTCTTTACTCAAGAGAGTGTAAATTATACTTCAATGTGAGCAGGAGAAATCTTGTTTCTAAATCACTGAATAGCGGCATGTAACCTATGAATAAATTACTGGTCCTGAAAAGATTATAGATAGCAGTTTATTACTGTCTTGTAAGCATGAACCAAAGATAACCAAACAGCCAGCTGTTAGCAGAACACCCTCCAGTAATTCTCTCATGCTTGCTACAACACGGAGAGCAAAGCAGCTTGAAATGGACCAAATCACTTGTACAAAACTTGTACATCCTCTCTCAGATGCGTCAGCACAGAAGGAATCCTTATGACTTACAATCAAATCGGGTCTTATATGGGACCTTGAATAAGCTTACCAATCTCAAACAAAACATTTCTGTTAAAAATTGTAGTCTGTCAAATCTATTCAGAAGACAAAAGAGCACTTTTCCATAACTAGACAAGAGCCCTTTGTTCAGCCACTAGGCTTTACTAAAGCCCGCAATTCTTTTTCCATAAGCAAAATGTTTAAACTGCTCAATGGCAGAAGTCAATTTGGTGAGAAAACGTAATTAACAAATGCTAACCATATGCTTCTGCTTGACATTTTATAAAGACAACTGATCATGGAGAGCAGGGTAAATGGAGAGCTCAAACAACTGACTGCTCTGCAGGGAGGACCAAGCTCTTCTCCAAGTTCAGGCCTCCCTGGAAAAACATCATGCTCTCCACTGAGGACAGCAGGTAGCTCTCCATCATCCTCCCTGGCAGCATTAGATCATGGTTGTGTATTTGATATGAGACTTTTCATAACTTACACCTCTACTAGTCAAGAAATTTGGTCTTCATCATCATATTTAATTTAGAACCATAGAGGCTTAGATCTACCAAACCTACAAACAAATCCAAGACTTTTGCCTCATTCTCCATGATGAACCACCATCTTATCCCATTAGCTGCAGTAACTGTCTCAAACTTACTACAGAGGTGGTATCTGCCCAACAATCATAATCCCAGTACCCAACTTCAAACCCTATGGTATTTGTTCTGACTTGTTCCTGAAGACAATGCTCTCATCTACTTCCTCGATAAGGATCTAGGAAAAAACGCAGAGAAAACAACTCTGTGCTTTATGCCTGAATACTAAGTCAGTTCCAATGTGGACCTCCAGGCTAAGACATTAAAAATAGGAACTTCTTCAGTGTTTGATCTTGGGTCAATAATCATCTGTTCTTTAATTTTTAAATGATAAGCTAACCTGAGAGGGAAATCTATTTTCAGAAAGTGGCTCTTGAGAACATCCATCTAAGAGGTAGTTGTAATACCTGACACTGGTGGCAAACCACAGAGCTCCACAGAATTTCCAGTGTATGGCAGTGCAGACAGTTGTTGGATGGGAGAACCCAGATGTTCAGCCAGAGCAAGGGAAGTAGCTGTGGCAGATGCTGCTGAATGATTCCAGGTGCTGCCAAGCCACAAAAAGCAATGACAAGTATTTATTAATTCTACAGAGAGAAGAAAAAGCTCATGTGAATTCAGGAAGGGTGGAAATAAATCAAGACTGAAAAGCTTCTCTCCATTCTTTGGAACTTATTCGACAATGCAAGTTTAACACACCTAGGAGAGACACACGCAGCATATAAATCAAAAATGCCACCTATCTCCTCTGCCCTTCTTCTCCTCTAATTACTATCTCTAAAGTCTATCTGTCTTTTTCAAAAAAAACAACATTCCTTCTTTCCAACACACTATCAATTGCCCAAATTCCAAAATCAAAGCAACCAATAGAAAAAAATTCAGGAAAATTACAGCATCACACTTCTAAAATATTAAATGCTTCTGAAAAATACTACCCTTGGATCATCCTTCAATAACTATTATATATGCCAACTCAGTGCTCAGATGCTTACAGAAGAAACAAGGATCACCCAGTTGATGCCCCAGCACTGTTTTACTGAAAATCCAAAAAACAACCCCACACACATGCAATACTGATATGAAGCAGTCTCCAGACTCCAAAATTCTCCCAAGGAGAGACACAATTCACCTTCTGTAAGGAGAGCAGCACTATAAAGCTGCAGTATGTAGCACAACCTGCTAGCCAGCAAAGTTTCTCAGTGTGCAATTGGGCATGCAGAGAGGATCAGACTGTCACACAAGCTGTGGAAAACCATTTGTCCCACTGCTGCAAACTAGGACGAAACAGAAAGGTTTATCAGCCTCTTCAGAATGGGAGCTGACAACTACAACTGGATACTTGGCACTGCTCTCTGGTGCTACTAAAATGAGCAAAAGCTGACTCAAAACATCATCAGGATCGCTCCCAACCTTTTAAAAGGCATATCAGGCCTCTCAGTCACAGTTTTCCTTTTCTTTCCAGCAATTTCATGTCACTATCTTTTCATCTCCTATAAGCAAACCAAGAAACTTTCAAAGTAGCTAAAAAGCACATTTTTTGCCATTCAGCCAACCCTGGGTGAATCTCCCATATCCTTCCAGGCCCACCTGGGTTACAAGATCCCACTCTAATCTGATGTCTCATGGCACACTGCACTGATGGAAGCAAACCAACAAGCCCTGGCTGCAATCCACCAGCTTTGCTGTGGGCAACGCTTGCCACCATGGTGCAGGCTGGCACAAACAGGTCAGTCTTCCTCTCACCTTCTTCATCACACCATGTCCTCAAACAACTGCTCCCCCAGAGGAGCTGGCATGGCACAGCAGAACACATCTGTGGTGCAACAGCCCATGCCAGGGCACACAAAGCATGCACCCAGCACGGACAAACTGCTCCCTGTTCAGTGGCAGGTCTCACTTGCAGTACATTTTTAACATAGCTTTGATATCTACTTGGCCCACCTCAATAAAAACGTTCATTGGTTACATGGAACAAACACAGGAAACAAAATCTGCTGTTGCTTTCCTCTCCTCCACTCAAAATACTCATGGATAATTTACCTCATCAGAGACGAGAGAGATTTCTACCTTAAGGCTTTGCCTAGACAATAGTAAAAAATAATAGAATCAAACAAAAGAGAAGAAATTTAGAGCCAAATCCACTTGACAGTGCTCTAGAGAGCTGGTAGGATTTTTCTTAAGCATCCATATAAAATTCCTCTTACGACCAGAACAGCCTTCTGAAGAAAGGACACGTTTGGTATCTGCCTTTTCCCAAAGACCAGTCTACAAAATCCTGCCTTAAGGAACCATGAAGCTGCTGCCAGGCACAGTTAAAGGAAAAAGAAGGGGAGTGAAAGAAAAGGAAAAAGATCAACCTCCTTTTACTTTCCCAGTCAATCCCTCCACAACTTTTTGGCAGCAGCAAGGGCACTACAGAAGAGCCAGGCAGGCTCCCCCTGCCTCGCTCTCCCCACTGCCCCTCAAACTGTGCTGCCCTGGTATACCCCAACATCCTGCTTCACACTGCCACAGCACGTTCATCCTAAGGCAAAACCCCATCAAACTTAATACTTTACTAATTACTGTGGCAGTTTAATAGCTACTCCACCATCAGAGAACTTGGTAATAACAGCATTTCTATAAAATTAAAGTATATTGTACCTCATTAGCCAAGGGTGTTTCTGCAGCGCAGTTATACCTAGTGGAAAAAGGAGTCGGTGTTCTACACAATCCTTTTTAATTAGTCCGTAAGAAAAGTGTTTTGCAATTGTATCCTTAGAAATTCCTAATGATGAGCCAAATTTCATGAAGGCTGACTTGGCTAATTTATACAATAGCTAAAGAACTTCAAAAGTTAACCCAAGCTAGCGACATTATTTAGTTCAGTGAAGCGGCTCATTTTAATTGGATTAAAGCGTCATGGTTTTTTAATTTCATATTGAAACCTCAACTTATAATTTCCTAATATTTGCCCAAACACTGCAACTGTGTTATTTGCATGCCCCCTTCCTCCAAGACAGTCTCAGAACCACAGATGGAAAAGACCAAAAAACCCTCTGGCTGGCCCTCGCCGGCTCCGTGCTGCGCAAGGGTGGGAGCGTTCGCCGGACCGAGGCTTTTCCAGAGGTACAAATCCCGGCAACAGAGCTAATTGCATTAAGCAGAGGGCCCGGTTAGCGAATACACTTGTGGCACGGAAAAACTGTAAACACCGGCATTAACCCAAGCACCTCGCGGCAAGCCCGTGGAGAAGGACCGGCCGGGACAGCGGCAGGCAGGCTCGGGCTCCTCTGAGCCGGGCCTGGGGGCTGACTGGTAGGGGGAGCTGGCCAGGAGGAGCACAGCGCTGCGCACTCGCGCACTGAGAGCTACAGCAGCGCAGCATATCCGAGGGGAGCCGCGGAGTCAGGAGTAGTTACTGCCTTTTTTCTCTTTTTAGCAACCGGCCGGGGAAGGTGGATTTTGCAAGGCGACGCTCCCGTCTCACAGCCCGCAGAGCCGGGGGAGGCGGCGTTGTCCTCGGGCGACCGCTCGGACACGGTGCGGCCCGGCAGATCCCGGCGCCGGTCCGGGACGCGTACAAAGCCCCGCTCCTGGACCCAACTCCTCGCCTCCGCCCCTCGGGCGCCCCACAGTCGCCGGGCAGCCCCTCCTCCTCCAGGGAGGCAGGCAAAGATGCACCGGGGAGGGGGGGTTCCGGCGCCGGCAAGCGGCTGGGTCGTCGCGGCAAACTTCGGCTGAGGTTCTCTTCAGGGCGGCAGGGTGCTCCGCTCCAGCAGGGTGGTCCGCTCGGCTTCGTCGTGTTTTTGGCGGGGCGCCTCTTCTTTTTCTTTTTTTTTTTTAATTGGGCGAGGGGATTGGTGCCTGATGTTCGCAGAGTGCTCAGCTATCAACAGATATTCGTGCCGAGCCAGCTCAGTGCCCCGCCGGGCAGCGATGCCACGGGGCAGGGCTGGGGCTGCGCGCCCCGGGCTCGGCTGACGGAGCCGAGACGGCCGGCCCCGTCCCATTCCCGTTCCCGTCCCGCGGGGCTGTCGCCGCCCCCTCCCCTCCGCCCCAGCACTCACCGGCTGCCCGGAGGCGCAGGCCACGAAGCTGACGGTGAGCGCCAGCCACACGCCCCGCATTATTCCCGCGGAGCCGGCGCGGCGGCCGCCGGGGGCCGGGCACAAAGGAGAAACCGGGCGGCAGNTGCGCGCTGCCGGCTCTGCCGCCCTCCCTCCGCCCCGAGTGCGCGGCGGCGGCGCCGCGGCTCCCAGTTAAACCCCGCAGAAATTCCTGCAGGATTACAACACAGATTGGCAGCTCCCCCAGCCAGTGGAAGGAGGCGGCGCGCCGCTGCCGCCGGCTTTCGCCCCTCGCAAATTCAACCAACTTTCCCCCCCTCCCTACTCCTCCTCCGCCCCGGTCTCCCCTCTCTCATCCTCCCCCCCAGTGGAAAACATGAGCAGCGCCGCACGCCGACCGAGCGAGAGCCGGCCCGGTGTGAAAGCGGGGACGTGGAAACGCTTCCCCTTCGAAAGGGGAATCTGGCTGCGGCTGCGGTTTTTTGGCGCTGTGCCTTCGGGGTTCGTAGCGCTGCTCTGCGCCACCTTCCCTAGTTAACCTAGGTGGCAGCTTCAGGTGTCAGAAGAAAGGAAGACGGAGGGGTTCAAATCCACGGGGAGGGAGGCTATCCCAAAATGCCGAGCTGTTGTAGATCACAACAGATAGCTGTAGTCTTTTTGCCTCAGGGTTCAATTTTTTAGACTTTTCGGCCTCAGTAAGAAGACTAGAAAGTTTTAGGGGTGAGAAGCGGAAAGTAAGAGAGAGCTGCCGTTTGTACCTAGTTACATGGATCCAGGAGCTATGTCTTCAAATTAAATATTGCGGGAATTAGGATCAAGAATGTATGTTTCAGAAGCCAAAACAAGAAGTCTTGCTACAACTAGTCCATGGTATTTCTCAGCTGGGGAAAATGGTGGTATTGAAGAGCTTAGGAGCCTCAGTCCGGTTCACTTGCCTATGTCAGAGTGTTTCCACTGCTGAACGTGTACATATATTACATCAGTCACATGGGAAAGGAGCAATAACCAGGAAAGCAAAATATATCAGTCTCACTTGGAAACTGCCACTGTTGATTTAAGTCACAAGGTTTCAAGGAGCGTTTTATAGCCCGAGTCAAATGGTCACACGAACCGTAATAGTCTCTTTTGTTCTAGCAAAACCTATCCCTCTCAGAGGACCCCGGCCCAGAGGGGGCAAAAGAGCCATGGGAGATTCCCTGGACAGATGCTTTTCTCAGGCAAATGTTTTTCCATGCCCTTCATTTTGCTTGCCTCATGCTCTGTGGAATACTTTGGCCAATGGGTGCTGTTGAGATCTCAACACCACCTTTGCTTCTCGCTCTGGTTGCCTTCCTATCAAAACAGGAATGCCATGTAAGAAAATAAAATAATCTGCTGTAAGCAATCTCTCACCCACTCATCACTTTCCCAGCCTCTCCCAGGCAAACACATCCCTGGTGATCCCTGTGAGGTGCGGTTGCAGCAGCTGGCTCTGTGCTGGGAAATGGCAGGATCCTTGTCCCCAGAGGGGTAGCTGGCCATGCTTGCTGTGCTCTCACTGCGCGCGACCCACTCTCAGGAACGTGATCCCTCTTAACAGTTTCCACACTTGCTATTTCTAGACCCACCTTCCGGACATGCTGTGTCATTGATTTTTAGGCTGCATTCCTACTGAAATCCTACCAGATTCTCAGTTGTGTGCTCCTTGTTGGTGTCACACACAGAGATTGTTTAATATATTCAGTATATTAAACAGATTGTTTAATATAATCTTTTTCCTTCAAAGCATGTTGAAAATACTTAGGACCTAGTTCTGTGTATCCACTTCCTTTGTAGGCAGCAGGATTGCAAACCAACTACGCAACAATTTCAGCACTGTTTGATGTGGGTGAGTGAAGTGAAGTGCAGCGAAGCAAAGGGAGGAAAACTCTGTTTGGGCAAAATATGTAGGACCTCACATAGGCATGGGGTCTTACAGGCAGCCCTGTCTGCAGAGAGAGAAGATGGAGAGGTTGCAACTTGCTCGAAATCAAAAAGCAGAAAAAGCATTCCGTATGCTGGTAGTGTCCTTAACAGCAGGAAAGCAGAATGCCACATTAGAAACAAATAAAAGAGCAAATGTGAAAACAGAGATGTCTGCATACAGGAAGCATCCTAAGGGCCACCAGACATCAATGGGCAGGTGATTTACTCCAGCAGGTTATTTTTTTTAGCATTCAGACCTTACAGGCATGTCTTTAACATATAAATCAAGCTCAGCTTTACTCTTGTGTTAAAATCCATGATTATTAGGGTTTTACATACTTGGTAGAATCTATTGAAGACCAAAATATCATCTTCAACCAGTGAAGGAAAGGCCTTCCCCAGGCAAAAACAACAACTAATGGGCTCCTCATGGACCTCCAGTGTCCATATGGGATTGAAGGATTAGAGGCTAAGGCCTGCAAAACCTCCAAATGCCTACATACATCCTTAAATCTCTGTGAGGACAATTTCTGATACCAAACACACATATTAATGCTAGAAAGAGCAGAACAAAATATCAGAAGCCAGACAGATGATTTGGAAAGGTAGAAATGAGCCCAAGGAATAAAGAATAGAAAGGAAATAACCCTTGTAGGTCACAGGAATAAAAAAATATTTTCTTGGGATCCACTTACTCCCTCCCCACACCTTGAGTCCTCTGTCTGAGAGACTGTACTGAGCAGTAAAAGCATTTCCACACATAGTGTCATGGAGAACACCCTTGCTATCTTATCACAGCTAAGTGTTCCATCATCTGTTCCTCTTGTCACTCTGATTTTATAGGTACAGAGGCAAGTGGAAACCCCAATGCAAAGCTGAAACCAAATGTTTTTAACCCAAAGGAATTATGTAATAAGAACTGCAATGGGAAGGTAGTTGGAGTCAGGCAATGAGACAGAGGTGCCAAAGGAAAGCTGCAAGACTGAGCATTTCTTAAGCAGACTGTCAAGCAGTAATCTTTGTACCACCCTGAGTCCCTCCAGCCCTCCAATGGACACAGGTCACCCAATAACAACGCAACGCTGACATTGAGTCAAACCAGGCTGGAGTGGGTTTAAGGTGGAATTAAGGGACAAACTTCACCAAAGGCCAATTTTTTTTTGCAAAATGTGTTCTATGCTGGAAGGATGCAAGAGGACCTCACATATAGCATGTGCAATGTGGTCATCCACTGCAGAAAAGGCCCAAATGTCCACCAAATCTGAAAATTCAGTTTGGGGTTTCTCCTAAGGGGAAATAAGCCTTCTGGATTTGTAGCCTGTATTCCCAGATCTGGCTTATTTGCACTGTACAGTCAAAGCACTGATTAACTTCAAACAAATACAAACATTTCTAAAACTAGGAGTACAGCAGAACACAGAGAAGGCTTTGCAGGACCCTTTTGGTGGGATGTACCATGGAGTTACTGGAATTTTAGGGAGGAGTCACGGTTAGAAAGAGATGGGAGTTGTTCAAATAAGAAGTTTGCAAATCTTGGGAAAAAATTTTCCAGCCAATGACTGCCAAGATACCCTTAAGGATAAGTGTGTATCACAAGTCTCAGAGTGCTTCCTGAGTATTCATTTCTGCATAGCCAAGTCCTCCAGGTGACTTGCACCACCATCAGGGCTAAGGAAAGAGATCTACAAAGGGAGGAGAGTTCCTAATCATGCCATTTCTCCATAAAGATTTGTTCAGTACATTCAATACGACTTGTGATTGAGAATGCTTGGCCCAAACCACAGCCCTGAGGCTCACACTGCAGTCAAGTGGGTGACAAGGTGGTGTTGGCTAAGAGCTGATGTTTGTTATGCAAATGGTCGGTGGCTGTATTTACATCCAGGATGGGACTGCCTTGGCATCATATTCGAGGGTCATAAGAGGTGGCAAATTTTCTCAAATAACTTATTCAAAGAAGGACAGAACCTGTGAAAAGGAAAAAGCAACTGACATTAAATCTGTTTGAACCCACACTGGTAATGATCTGAAAAAAACTTGCTAAAATACGTTGGTAGGACAGTTCAGAAAGATTAATTACTACATCCCCAAACTCCCATATTTTATGCTTCTAATTTAAGAACAGTAGAACTGCTCATCTCTCCTATTAAAATGACTCACTAAGTATTTGTAAGTGCAGTTGTGCTCATTTCTGTATTGTAATCTGAATTCAGGGATATGGTAGGATGGAACTGATACTTCTAAGACTGCTGAACCACAGGAGAGGTGGCAAAAATTTGTGGTAATGTCACTGAATGATTCTTTTCTGCATTGGTTCTTAACAGTGTAATTACATGAACATTCATCCTTTCTCAACAGGCTCTTTTTCCAAGTGTAACTCTTCTAAGCATCTCCAAAGTACCCTAAGACATCTTTGCTTGTCTTTGATACAATGGTCTCTTTTGCTATGCAGCTTCTGAATCATAGACTTATGGAGGTTATTTTTTATTTCATCTATATTTTTATTTTGGTTAGATATGAAATATAAAATATGTCTGCACAAAACCGAGCATCCCTGATAGCTGAACAACAGCACAGCAGGAGCTAAGGGCATCACGGAGCAACCAGTGCTTGTTGTGTCTTCTGTGGCACCACTGGGGCTGTGCAGCTGGACTGTATGGGAATTATAAGGTGATCTATAATACTGGGCTTTGTATGAATGCAGCACAAGGTCTGAGCTTGGCCTGTAACAACTAACAACAGAAATGTGCAGCTAACAAATTTTTTTTTGTTCATTTTTCATGGAAAAGTGGTAGGGAGACCTAAGAAAGAAAATAAAAGGCTGGCATTATGTGCAGAGAACAGGCAGCAGCCTCCTTCAAGATGGTGAGTTGAGTGAAGCAGCCCGGGAATACCTTGCAAATGGAGCTAATTTGTGTTTGTCGCTGTGCAACAAAAGGAGTGACTATTGATGAAAACAGAGGTATGCATCTAGGCTAGAGGCTTCTTTCCAGTGAGGGGATGCAGTGAGAGATGTGCAGGTAGCGTAGGCCAGTAGGAGGGTTCTTGAATCTTTTCATGCTCATTGAGAATGGTGTCAGCCAGCTTTCAAAGAGTGACTTTTGGAAAGTCCCAACCCCTGCCTAGAGAGGACATCTGAACTAGTCACTCATCCAGATTCAAAGATGGCCTTCACACATGACAATAAAGCCTGGTTTTGATAGCACTCGTAGAGGAGGGCTCATTCTCTCAGCAACTCACTGAATCTTTTAAATGTAAAATATATATCCTGAGTGCCTTGCTGATTTAAGGATCTATTTTCCGGGAGAGATGCCTACCAACCACCATCAGTAAAGTGAGTGACACAATACTGACAACTAAGACCACCAAAAAAATTATGAAATTGGCCAAAGGAACACTATTTCCCAGAGACTATTTGTCTCTGGATGTTAACTGCTGTAAGAAACTCAGTGTCACTTCATGTTGGCCTCCTGAAGAGGGTAAAATTTGCTACTCTGCCATTCTAGCCATCACTATTATCCTTTTTTTTTTTTAATTAGCACAAAATGTACCTCTAAAATAGAAAAGATAATTCTTTATCACTGAAAGTTTCACTTAGAGTCATGGCTCAGCATTTGCCTGAGACATTTGCATACCTGAAAGTGTCTCATATGTGATGATCTCTGCAAATGAAATGCATTGTTGGTTTAGTTTATTATCCCAAAAGATGATGGTGTTATGTTTAAGTTTTGTATGCAGTATATCAGGAGAAAAATATGGAAAGATTGAATTGAAATAGATTTTAATTGTGCCAGGTATACTGCTGGAGTTAATGAAAGTCAGTTAGACATACATTTGGCTGCTGTTGCTAACTGAATAATACAAGTAATAACAGAGGCATCTATTCAATTCCTGATGAACATGAGTAATTTCTATTATCTTAAAATGTGTGGGAGTTATGAATTTTAGGTGCAGTGATTGCCCAACACTATTTCATTATTATATCTTGTTGTCAGTTGCATATTCATTTGCCAAAGTTTAATGCATCAAGCTGAATTTTCCTATGCTGGGCATCAACCTCCAGCTGACTTTATTTGTTTAATTTTTATTTTTGTTTTGCAAGTTTTATCAAGAATGGTGCATCTGTTTCCAAGAGCAAGGTTAAGAGAAAGAATGTTATTTTGTCTATGGTAAGTCAAATTCCCTCAAATATTTCTCTGAGAAGATGCATTACCTCCATCGAAGGAAAATGCAAAAATTTGGCAAAAGGTATCAACTGAACACCAGAAATTTGTTTTTCAACACATTTGGGAAATTTCTCCCAACTTTGGACCATGTCTAAATGTTACTGTCTTTGCAGTTTGTACATGCTCAGTAGAGAGTTGTTAAATTCTGACATCTAAAAATCCCATTTAGGCTAAGCATGTTCCAGCTTAGAGCCACAGAAATCTCCCTGTGCTTGGTCTCCAAATAAAAGGGCTGGCTGTAGCATTCCTGTTGTCATTTGTGAGACAGGATCTGAAGGTCTGCTGTGTGTGCTTGTGCAGCAAGAGGAAAGAGAGGGGAATCTGATTTACTCATGGAGGAATAAAGAGAGAGTCAACAGTTGTAAGAGTGGAAAACTGAAGAAGATGGAAGGATATGGAGAAGGAGCAGCACAGTGGGAGAAGAACAGGTGTGAGGATGGAGGAAGACACTGGCTCAGAGGGATGAGTACCGAGTTATCAGACCCTTGGTAGGTGATACCCGTGGGAACAGCAATAGAGGAAAGCAAGGCATGCAGTGTTTGAGGTGGCTGCAAGGAAAAGAGAAAGGATATGGTCTTGCTGAAAACAAGGTGATAACTGTCCATTTAATGATGAACAACTGCGTTCTCCTCCAGATCTCAAAATTACACCACCAGACATAAGGCATCATATTCCTTTCCTGTCAGTAAACAGCAAAGGAAAGGTGTCTGTTGGCCTCAGTGCTCTGTATTGGCTGATCAGTATAAATAATAGTTTTTGTAGTGAGAGAGAATGTCAGTAAGATCCATGCAGCATTTTGTTGCAGAAATTTAAAGCTATGGAGACAATGACACGGTTGACTATAATTAAAGATGGTATCATAAGGCTTTAGCTGCAAGGACAGCCTTAATTCTGATGTTTCTCAACTCCAAGAACTTTAATTTGAAGCTCAGATATTTTTATAGTGAAGGTTTTCTTAATGTCGTTCTTAAAATATAATGCCTAACATGTCCCACTTAACAAATTTCCATTAGTACCCATCTGTACCCATATTAATAATGCTTGTACACATGAAAAAAATCAATGCATTTAATTGACACCACTTATCACCTTCTAACTTATGGGAGTAAGCAGATTCTGAAGTACTTGCCCATATAATTCACTGAGCATGCTAAAGGTAGTCCAGATTTGTGTGTAACCAATAAAAGTATTTTAAAAGAGTATCTGCTACCTCTGCCTGCTCATACTTTGTTGTTCAGATATAAATATATTTTAAATAAACATATATTCCAACAGCAAGAGAGCATCTGTCTGTGTAAAGCCTTATCAGAGCTATCTGTGTTTCTTGCGTTTCTGTTTCTCTCTCTATTGGTGCTGCTTTTACATTCTCAGGTTAGAACTGGATCCAGAGCCAAAAGAACAAAATAAAGATGTGTCCAGGTTGTGCATGTTTCAGCATATTTATTCCAGTTTCAGGATATACATCCTATGAGCATCAAAACAAATTAGTCTACAGTAAAAGGAGAGTATATAGTCTGTTTCCAAGAGAAAATGCAGCTGGACTTTTCACGCTAGAGAAAAAAACTTCATTTTCATGCAACAAACTTTTTTTTTGGTCAACAGCAAACTCCTTGGATATGTAGAAAAAGCTGCTTATTAGGGATGAAATGAAAAAATAAGCAATGTCCCTTAGAGCTTGCACAACAGTCTTCAGGGTTAAGTGTGGCACCCAGTTGAGAAGAGCCACCACCTACCACCATGAGATGATGCATTGTGGTGCTTTTCCTGGCTGGAGTATCCCTCATTTCAGGTTTCTTAAATCAAAGGGTAGTACACACATTCTTGATAATGACCAGCTATCTAATGATAGCAAAATGAAAACTATGCACGGCTGCAAGCAAAGGACATATTCTGAATGAGAGAAATTAGTTCAAAGCTTGTGATTAAACCGTTGTAGGCTTAAGGTCTTAATTCCCCCACTACGTGAAGCACGAGTAACTAATTTGTAGTCAGTGAAGCTACAGAGATGTAAAACAGCACTGGAGGAGAATCAGGCCATTGTTCTCTTTAAAACTCACTGATAAGACATTAATTACTAAAGAGAAAATGCCATCAAAGTATTTTAAATGCTTTGCAGAATTTAGGAGACAAACTCATTAAATGCTATGTCATACAGGGAATTAGTTCCAAATTTGTGAATGCGGAGAAGGCAAATGCTGCACTACAGATAAATGAATGATCATCTTGAAAGCCTTCTTCAGAAGGCCACTTTCTTTTGGAGGGGGAGCCAACCCCACACATTACATCCAGAGATGTGAAACGATTCCAGATAAAATAAATCACCCTGAAACTTGGTCCATCTCACATACTGAACCCCAGCCAACTGCAGTTGTTTAAGGTTTGCAAAAGTTCACTGGACTCTGTTTCCTGCCCAGCCTGTCTCCCCTTCCTCCCCTTCACTCATAGCTCTTGTCTTAGGTCAAGCCAGTCTTGGAAGCAGAAAAGCTAAACATCACTCAGACAGCACCATGTGAGGTCTTTCTAACTGAACACTCAGTTAAAGCATAAGAAATCCCAACTCCAGGAATATGATAAAATCTATGGTAAAATTCTTATTTCAAAGAGCAAGATTTTACCCTCATCCTCAGGATAATTCTCCAATGGTTTTTCAGATCCTGGTTGCTGAGATAGGGTGACCAAAGATTTGGACATCCTGATGTCTTTTTAAATAAAAGCCCTGAGCAGTTAAACCTCCATTGAATCCACTATGGAGGAGATGAAACTTACTAGTGTACAAGAAGGAATCGCAGAGGAGTTATTAAAGTGACCGTGTCACAGGGACAGTGCTGCATGCCCCAGCCACCACATGTGCTGTGTCCTGCTGGGGGACCCTGGGTGCTGAGGCTCACAATCCGGCATCATGGATGTTTAGAAGGCACATTTTTGCCCCAGACTTTTTACTTCAGGCATGGGCAAAAGCCCTGTGGCATGACACCAGGAGTCAGGCTTCTTCAGAGCTGAGGTCCATATCCAGGTCTATGTATGATGGGACAAGGGAAGGAGGACAAGAAGTTGCCCTTGTCATATGATCCGAGGACACAATGTATACCTAACACATGACCTCTGTGCTACACTGTCCTGTGATCTGATGGGGATGACTGCATTCCTGTCACGGGAACTGTGTGAAGGAGAGAGTCCCTTTGAATGTCCTCTACATCCCAGCTCTTTCTTGTCATCGTTATTCAAATCCAGCCACTTGAAGCAGGAGAAGATTCACACTATGCCATTGTCGTCGTTGTGTGCTAATCACACTTTGGGACTGGTGGCAGGAACTCAAAAGGATTATTCACAGTCCCTCGAGCTGCCAAAGAGGCCATCCACTGCAGAGCAGCAGGAGTGGTTCCCTGGCTCGCAGAGGGATGTGTCTGCCAGGACAGCAATGGCCTCAATTGCAGGACATGTCTGACAGGACAGCACTTCCTCAGCTGCAAGACTTACCTTGTCATCTTCATCCAGTCCTGGGCACCTGCAGTTCAAATTTCTGGGTGACAAGAAGCATAACAGGTACATAGCCATTGTCAAAGTGGTCATGAGAATACAGTCTCACTCCTTAAAAAAGGGCATTGTGCATTGGCCAGAGACTGCTCCGATTACGTCTCCGAGCGAATGATGCTGTGGCCTCACAGATGTAAATTCCAGCTTGAGTGGCTCAGTGAAAATGCTGCCTTTCCCTTGCACTTTGGGATGGATGCTCTCCTGCTCAGACCTCTCTGACGCATGTAATCTTTGAGTTTCCATGATTTGGCTGCACTTGGTTTGAGCACTGCAGTTGTCAGTCCTGTGGTACAATTCTGGGCAGACAATGCACCTATAGTCAGTCAAAGAGATCAAGTCTGACCAAGTGAGTGTAACCACAGAGGTACACAGGCAGAGTAACCAGAGGTGCAAAGTCTTAGACACAATATGGAGAATGACCTGAAGAATGTCCAGCTGCACAGTTTGAAGAGGGTAGAGGTTTTGATTATCCTGTTTCAATGGTAGCAGTAGCTGTGAGCATGTGTTGCTCACTGAGGTGGCAAGTGCCTAGACTGGCTGACTGCAGGTCAGACCCTGGAGGGAAGAGAGATGTGTACCATTGACTAGAGAGATGCACAGCATCCTTCAATGCAGGTAGGCACTGGCTACCTGGGGCATGGATGACCTGGCCTGTGTTACATTTGATTTCCTGAAGGCAGCAAGAATATGTGGTCATGGATCACAATGAACCAGAGGAACCACCTAGTGCTTCTGTGGAGGACAGAAGTCAAGACATATGTGAAAGGTCAGGAAAAGGCTTAGACACAGCCACAATGGGTTCAATTTAACAAGTGGATAAATTGCAAGTAGTGCTTTGGGCAGTCCATCATCATTCTACCCCCCAGCCAGGAGAATGTCCTTATCCAGCAACAGGTCACAGATGGGGGAGCCATAGCAGAAGATCATCTTTTTCTTGTGAGTGATATATTTTGAATCCAAATCTACATGGGACCTCTTTTAATAGTAAATTTATACTAAATTAGGGAAAATTTAGAGATAGCCTTTTACTGTGTTTGCAAAGGAATCTTTTCTAGGTGGGTCAAAATGTAGATTAATAGTACACAATAATAAAGAATTAAAACAACCAACGTCAAAGTCATGGCCGCACTGCTGCAGTGTCCCATCACTGGGCATCAGCTTGCTGGAACGGTGTCTGTTCCAGTGTTTTGTTAAAATACTGCATTGGGAACAGTAATTAAACAGATTCTGATGATGGTTTTTAACACATGCCAGCTGGCTCCCAGCCAGTGTCAAAGCAGAAACATTGTGCAAACTCATGGTCAATGATGACTTTGATCTTTGAAGGGCTTTGTAGTGGCGGAAGGAAATGGGAGGATAGGAGGGAGGGAGAAGAATACAAGCAGTGGGGAGAAAAAAGCCTAATATGTACTGGAGTGGGAATTATCACCTTGACAAAGGCAGTGGGTGCTTTCTTCCTTCCCATTTTTCTTTATGTGGGGTAGTAGGCACAGTCATAAACTTTATCATAAAGGCTCACATTTGTTAATGGCAACCCATATGAGCAACAGAAGCCCCGTGAATATTCCCATGTGTGTGTCATAGGGATTGTCCTGTGAGTGCCTTCCTCTGCATGCTGGCTTACAGTGTCTGGCTCTGGCAGCACATTTATTTGCAGTGGACATTGCACACTGTTGGAGTCCTTCAGGACAGAGTCCAGGACAAAGGTGAAGAAGAGGTCTTCTGCAGCCAATAAAATCATAACAATACACATTCTATTCAAATTATCTACTTAGACATTGCCTGTTACAGGCTCACTGTTTATATGCTTCATGAATAAGGGTAATGGGCAACCACATCTGGCAGCAATGAGCAGAGAAGGATGTTTCTATAGTTCTGACCAATTAGTTTAAATTTGATATGACTTTCCCATGCTGACAGCAATGGGCACAAAGAAGGAGAATCACATTGTCCTTTTCAAGCCTTAGAGACATGCAGATGGTTTAGGTAGGCAATGTTGCTGATTTCCAGATGTAATGCCAGCTATGACTCGGTCAGCAATGAGCCTGTGTTCCCAAGCTGTGCTGGAGGGCTCTGAATATTGGCATGCTCTCTCTCAAGTAAACCTCACTTCAGAGATCACAGATGCTTTTACTCTATTGTTCTTAGGAAATTCTTTACAGAAGTAGGATTTACTTGACAGTACAAGATGTGATGCTTCTGTAGTAGTACAGGAAAGCTGGAAAAACTTGCAAATATCTTCATATTGAAAAAAATATCTATTTGTTTTCCAAATTCTTCACTAATGATGGTAACAACTATGATTTTTCCTTCTTTTTCTGTAATGAAAAACATTTTAAATTCATTTAATTCCAACTCTGGAAGGACACATTTAGCACCTGCAGGGTTTTGGTGTGACTCCTAAGAATTTCAAAGAATAAAGGCCTTAATGAGTTCTCCTGTGTTTTTGCACACAAAAATGGTTCTGTCTGTGAGAATAACCTTTATTTTGGTATCAAGAAGATAACTGAGTAAAGTAACTAAACTTTCATCAACTGAGTTCTTAGAGATGTCAATAATCATATATGTGGTCTCCTCACCTGCTCTAATTGCAAGGTGAGTCAATTCAGCATGAACCCTGGTGAGAGCATTTTAAGCTAAGGCATTTCCTCCAGAACTGAATGACATTAGTTCAGTTTTGTATCTGAGTCATAAGAAAACAATAAGCTGGAAAAGATAAGAATGTTGTTTACAGGACAGCATTTGGCCCCACTGTAAGGAGACCTTGAATTGGAATGTAAGTACAAGCAATCTGTGAATCATTATTGCATTTTATACCAACCAGGTCATCTGCGTGGACATATTGAATTGATTTACAACTTATTAATAGCGAAGAAATAGATGTAAATCAGTTATAAACAATTTAAGTGTGCAAGATGTAGCTCATCCTCTTAATTAAAACCCCACTAATTAATGCTTTTTTTCTGTGTTTATACAAAACATATTGCAAAGTCCTTGACATAGTGTACCTTGAGCTCTGACAGCAAAAATGCCTATGGCTTTGAATGCCCCAGCAATATGCAGAAATAAAAATTCCATGCCCAGAAAAAGATCCAGCAATTGCGTCCACCATAGACTTTAAGGTAATTTCTCATGTGCTTCACCATTCTTTCTTTCTGAATTTGGTTGTATGCTGAGGCAGGCTTGCAGAGATATGAGAAAGGAGAGCAGCAGGATCTCAGAAGCTCTCCATCAACATAATGAAGAACCTCCTGTATGTAACAACTTGGTCTTCCTGTGGGCTTGCAGGAAAGACACTTGAAATCACAGCAGGGCTAACTAAAATGTACAGCCTCTTGGTCCTTATTTCAGTGCTATGACAAAATTCTTGTTTTAAACACTGAGAACAAAGAACAGCTCTAGCTGCTGCAGTAGGAAGGACTGAAACAGGTCAGCATCTACTTCTGGAGAACCAGCCTCTTCCCACAGGACTTCTTGCTCCTTCTACCCTCAGATCCACAGCCATGGGTCTTGCCAGGTCCCCGACATAGAACAACACCCTTGAATTCCGCCCACTTCACAAGGAGCCAGAAGCCTAGCCTGCAGCCCAATGGAGTAAATGTTTCAGAGGGTGCATGAGTGCCTTTGTCCCAGCACTGCCTGGTCCTGGGACACTGCTCTGAGCACTGCTGGTGGTGCAGGGCTGTGCTGCAGCTGAAGTATTGGCCGCTTGTATTTCTAATTAGATTTTTCCTTGATGGAAAAATTGGATTGGTGGATTGACATATGTGTACACAGAGATGTAATAGTGCTAAATAGCCACCTTACAGGTCATTGATTAACCTTCTCTTACAAAGATACTTACAGCTTTTACAGTAACAACAGGAGCTGATAATAAATGCTTCATCCTACAATGAATACGTTACTGCTTTCACTGCAGTAACATGTCTGCCATAATTGATGCACATGCTCTTTTGGGAATGACCCTCCACTTAAGATAAAGGTATTGTGTCTGACTCCTAGAGACGACTATGGCAGCTTCACTGGCTTGATGCTGCAGGTGGCTCAGTCACTACATGGAAAGGCATTTGTAAGCATTTATTCATCTGCAGCTTGTTTTCTACAGCAAAGTGTGGTTTTGCTAGGTGAAGATAGTAAGGCAGAGCATCTTGGTTGGAATCAAGTACTAGCTTACTGCAAGTGCAAAAGGGTGACAAGGTCAATATACTGGATCTTCTACAGCCACAGCCAGTGAAGTCACTCACATTAGAGAGTCCTGAGGGATGTATGGAGAAGGACCTCATACCTGAGCAGAAGTACAGGGACAGTTGTGCTGCTCTCAGCAGCTGAGGCCATGTGTCACTGTGGGAGGGTGTTCATGGCACAGACAGGGGAGTGGCAGCTACTCGTGATTTAAAGTAGTCTTGGGGCGAGACCTCAGCACCAGACTTGGAGCTCTGACCTCACGCTTCTGCTCTGCCAGAAGCACCTAGTATGAGACTGAGCTTTCAGGTAGCTCAGCTGAAGGTGGAAAGAGCAGAGAGGGTAACACTTCTCCACTGCACAGGAAGAAATGGGGACAGTTCAGTGAAGGCTGGGAGGCTATCATGTAGCAGGAGCAATGCAGACACAGCTTTGTGTTTTGTTGGAAGGCCCAGTATGTATAGTTAGGGACGCACCTCTTCATCCCAGTGGAGAGCTAGACAAAGCCCAATATACTTGATGAGGCTAGAGTCACCATTTTGCTTGGAAAGCCAGATTACTGCTACCCTTATTCTTCTGAAGCACTGCTCTGTCTATGTGAGAGGTGAACGGGAGAGATTTTCTTAGGAGGTATTTAGGAGATAGCTTTCCTAGGAGATATTTAGTCACAGTTTAGACAGACCTTGGTTTTTCAGTGGAGTGTGATGGCTCACAGAAAGTTACTCCTCCCTTAATGAGGCCCTGGGGATCCAGTAGTGTATTTTTGCAAGATCTGTGATGCACATATGTATCTATACGGCATCCTCCCAAATCCTTTCAAAGATAAAATGTGAGATGAACATCTGGTTCACACTATTACAATCCTTATTAAACACTAATTTCTTCTCCAGAAAAGCACCATCTGCCACAGCTCAAGCCCTTGTTTTCTAACATGGATTTTTCTACAGGAGTACACTATGAAATAAATCTTCACCAGTTATAGTACCCAGAAATTTCTGAGATGAAAAAACACAGTGACAGTAGTAGACTCCAAGAGTTGATATGCTTCCAAAATCCTATATTATTGTTTAACATGGTAAGAAACCATTATCAAAGATATTAGCTCCACTTCACATTATGAAGAGTTCACTTAAGCATTTCAAGAAATCCTTTGCTGAAGGATTTGATGCTTTTTCAGCATCTTATAGCACTGCGTCTTCAAGCAGTCAAGGTGTGGATTTAGCAAAATCTCCCTCGTTTCTCACAAAAAGTCTGTAAAAGAGAGACAGCTTGTTATAGAGATTAGAAAGTTTTCCTTTCATTTCAGTTTGTCTTTAGGACTTTTTTTTCTTCAGCCCTGCAGTATCCAAAAACCAAGAGAGGAAAACACCCCTGAGCCATCCTTAATCTGCTGTCTTGTTCAGAGGCAACAGGATTTCCTGAGTCTCCCATGGTCCTGAGTCTCCCATGTCTTTTACATGACATTTGGAGATTCACCTTACTCTGCTCAAGAGCTTGAGTGTCTAAAAGGATTATAGTCTCCGGGGCAATTAGGCCCTTATTCTTGCCTGTTACTAGAGCAAATCTAAATGAATGCTATTAAGAGGCTAAATTCAATTTACTGTCTCTTGGTGTCCCACTATCACAACAATGAGAAGTTGTGTGCACATCACTCTCTGCCCAAGGAGCACCATATGACCAATGCCTTCAAAGGGCCTCATGAAGTGCTGAGTCCTCAATGTTATGGTGTCGGGCAGCAACGATGCATTGCTTCAATCTCTGCACTCAGTCCTGCTTGTGGAAGATAAAGCTGAATGAACAGTTCAGCTTGATTTCAAACTCCTCAGGTACTTGCAGCTGAAGAGCTTTTCATATATAGAGCTACTGCTAGGATCATTGTTGGTTTTAAACTACACGAAAGGAGGAAGACCAAGATGGACCAAGTCCCTCGACCTGCTGGCTGAGGATCTGACTTGACATGGCCAAACAAGCCCCTGCAGGGAGTTCTTTTCTACAACAGGTTGCTATGGGTCCTTTCTCTCTAAAGAGTCTCAAACTCTGAATTTATACCTGATCAGTGTCAATGGCAGGAGAGAGGATGGCTAAACACAAATGCCACACAATGATGCTTTACCTCACATCAACATTCAAAAGCATCTCCAGACACCCCCAGCTGAAACTGAATTGTAAATTCTGAAATTGATCCCAAACATGCTGCTGACAAAAATGCTTAAAGAAAAATACTTGAGAGGTATAAATGGTGTAGGGATTTTCATCAGAGTTATGACCTAGTGGGTGGAGGTTCACTTCTGTATCAGCTTCACAATAGATTTCCCAAAAATTAGAGATAAACTGGTAGAAACTGAAATTATGAAGAGTGAGCAAGCATTCTCTAGAGCCTGAAATGCCTGTTCACACCATGGTGGACATGAGGAAGGCACAAGTGACAGCATACTGACTTAAGGGACACTGGGGATTTTCCAGCAGAGATTCCCAAAATCTGTATACCTGGGAGAAGGGAAAAGTTCAGCCTCCCATGGGAAATTGGCATGAGCAATGTTGTAGGTTGAAGCTAAAAGCTTTTTTTTTCCTTTCCCCCTCCACCGGCGCGGGNCAGAGATTGGTCCCCTATAAAAAGGCGAGAGGGGCCGCCATCTTTCTCTTTCGCCGCCGGAGCTAGTCAGGGTTACATCACTGCTCACCTCTGTGCTGAGTTTGGCCCCCGCGCGTGGGCCGATTGGTGACTTCAGCGGCAGTGGCACGGATTGAGGACCACATCTCTCCATCAGCAGTGGTATTCCTTCCCGTGGAAAGGGGGGTGGGCGGTCGCGTTTTTTTCTAATTGTCCCAGTGCCTTTTCAGGAGCCCCGCAGAAACCTAGCGCTACCCTAGAGTTCTCCTAATCGGCCGCGGGATTTGGAAGAGCTGTGGTCGCGGCTTCCTAATTGTCCTGGTGCCTTTTCAGGAGCCCCGACAGAAAACCCAGCACTACGCTAGAGCTTTTTTCCATCCAGCTACGGGGTCCGGAAGAGCTTAATTTGTCTGCCTTTGCGCTTTATTGTCAGTTTTCTGTGTGTGTAAAATAAACCTTGTTATTTGTTTGTTTCTTTTTTTGTGTGTGTGTGGCTTCTATCGGACCTCTCTTGTCAGTACCTCCCATGGGAAACTGGCATGAGCAAGAAGGGTTCAGGGAAGATCCAGGCATGGTCACAGCTATTTTGGCAAAGAATCACCTTTTTTTAATGGCTTCTGGATTTCCATGTTGATATAGCTCAGATAGTCCTTACTTGCCCTCTGGTTCCAGAACCAGATTCTGAGGTCAGGTTCAAGAAAGCAGCTGAACCTCTCCTGTTGGACCCTCTCTTGTCCTTGTTGTTGCTCATCCAGACACCACACTAGTGCAGAGCAAGTTCAAAAGTTCTGATCATTATCTTAGCAGAAAATGGGACTGAAGCCACAGTGGTTACAGTGCAGTGGTGTCTTCTCCAGCTGTGTCTATTGCATTAAGATACTTATGATTTGGTGGTGATACACCCTTCCCAAACAGCCTGAGGTCTCAGTATACCTGCTACTGAATCTGAAACATGGACAAGTGGGAAAATTTGTTTCAGGATCACAGGAGAGCTTCTTTTTGAGGGTGGTACTTGTAGAACAGCCCCTGTCTGTCAGGCTGCTGCTCTGACCATCACTCAGCTGGGTTCTGTGGAGGAGAGGAGGTCAGAGGTGGAGGTCGTGCCTGTATTGCCCTCCAGGTCAGAGATCAATCCTGTGGCATTCCTTAAAAAAGAGAATAGTGAATGTGTAACACCAGCAATGTCACCAAAATTCATTTTTATCACTAAAAAAGATGAAAGGGCCATCCAAAGCCACCAGAGCTACTGTGCCTGAGAATTACCTATGCAACATGGTTGTATGGTTGCTACCAGCTGATGGGTTTCCATGATAGTCTTATATAACCCAAGTGTGAAAAATGCAATACAAAACCAAATTCCTCGGGACTTATTTCATATCAATTTTAATTTTAAACAGCTCCTGCAGAGGCAAGGCAGGAATGAAAGGGGAACTCCAGGTACAGGGCATGTAGTCCTTGAATGATCAGCATGTGTCCAGAACCAATACCTATTGCCAAGCACATGCACAGGATGATGAGACCCAAAGTGACAAACTTGAAAACATGTGACCTGTGTGTGAGCCACTTCCATGTACTGAGCCAAGTGATTACAGGAACTTGCTACACTGGATAATTCCAGCAGGATAAAAGGAGTTTCATCCCATTGCCTGAGGGTAGTTTGATTACTTTGTACTGCATTTTGCAATCCTCAATCAAAATGTTTCACTATGTTCAGTTCACCGAATGGGAACATCTGGCAATTTACAGCAGAATGTCTTGTAGCATTTAATGCCCAAGTATCTCTTTCCTACAACCTATTTTCATTTTACTGAACAGAGACCCAATTTCCTGAATTTTTAAACAGTCTTGCTAACATAATCAAATTATCATGATTACTCAGCAATGATTTCAAAAAGTTCTAAAAAGCACTGTTCTGGCTTTGCAGTGAATTCCTATTACATGTAGAAGATTTTGTAAACACTTTAAATAAAATGCTTTTAATTCAATCAGATGAGTAAACAGTGTTTTTGGCTATTTGATGTATTTTAGCCACAAGCATATTTGCAAGTGAGTGGCTATGGGGGTTTGTAATGCAACACAAAGCAAACACTGAGAATATAAAATCACACTTGTTCAAACAGGATTACAGAGTTTATTCTAGTAGAGTTTCCAAGGATTTCAAAGAGAAAATAGCAATTTTTTGTTGTTGTTGTTGCTTAGGTGCTTAGGAAGGTGGAAAATATGTGATGCCTGGTCAGTGATTGTACTTGGTAGGATCTCAGCAGTACCGTGCAGTGGTTCTTGCCAGGTAGCATGGCAGGGATGCCATTCATTTTTCAGTCTCTCAGCCCTCTGCAGCTCTCTCCAGTTCTGCCTTTGCTCAGCAATCTTTTTCACTGTATTTCATTGACACAAACTAGAAGCCAGCAAAGAACTAAAGCCTATTCCTGGCATGCATACAGCAGTTGCTGAGAATAGGAACTACTCCATGTGTCTTCATGTATGCTTTTTGCAGGCCATATGTAAGACATGATGATAAAAAAGGGAGCAGTTTCCTTGGCCTGGGGTGTGGGTTAGAGCCATGTGGAAGGCGCAGTGCCTCATCCCTTGCTTGGGTAAAAACCCTGGCTCATGTGCCCACACCACTGTACCTCTCTCTGCATCCCTCCTCCCTTGTCATCCCTCCCTGTGCCTCCTGAAAAGGTCTGCAGTACTTTTTGTCAGCATTTTCTAGCAAAACATCCTGTTCAGTGTTGGTAACATCTAAAAGCATAGGGTAAGCATCATCCTTCCTCTGCTTTCAGTTGTTTTCAAGCACATGGTGGCTGGTCATCTTCTCTCCCACAGCTCTGCTCCCCAAGGCAGGGGTGCATCAGGGTGGTATCAGAGCTTCACAGGAAATGAATGCAAAAACCTTGACTTGTCTAAAATATTAGACAACACAAAGAGGTCACTGCACACTCCCCTAGAAGTATTTCCTAGGTATCACACTCCAATTTTCCATGACAATAAAGTAGATATTGTGGGATATATGAATGCCTTATCCTGCGTGGTGGTTAGCAGGTCATTTTGTGGACCCTCATCCATTTCCTCAAATGTGTTTGTTATTTGTAAGCAGCAACTGAACTGCTTGGATAGATAATTTGTAGAATATAGATTGTGCACAAACTTTTTTTGTTTCAGCCACTCACTATTCGGGACTCACTTTGTGCAATTGGCAATTTAAGTGGCACAGTGTCATTTCTGATCCTGGATTAGGTGGCTGAAGTATTTTAAAGAGAAGAGGTGAGAACAGCAGACAGAAAACAATGCTGTTCTGCTGCGAAGACACATCTATTCTACAGCTCATTGTCAACTTCCATGGGATTTTTTTAGGCATTGACAGTGGTCAAAATACTGTCAAAATACTGGCAATGGAATGCCACTGTACCCAGGGTGTTAAAAAATATGTTAAATGTGTAGATTTCTTTTACCAGCTAGACATTGTGTGTCTGCATACACATGTGCACATTTGTATAGGGACATCTGTGGATGCACAAATAGAAAAAGAAAATATTAACCTTGTGCAAACACCATATGTACAAACAGTTTCTAGGTATTTACTGTAAAAATATATAATTTTGCAACCTCTTTGCAAAGTTTGAAGAGATGTTTAGTGTCACCCATTATGTACAGACTCTGTAAATTCTATCCTGATTAGCTCTCTGTTAGCAGCCTTTAGAAAAGGATTTATCAGAAATGATCAGAGAGCTGAATTTTTACTTGTTTGTGATTTCCTTAAAGTTGGTGTTCAAAATCAAATAACATTTAGACACTGCAGCGGTAACTAATTATTTCTGCTTTCATTCAAGACACTGGAATGCTCTAGAGAGTCTGGGTAATGTTAGTGAAAATGTATGAGTTATTACCATAAAGAGAAGCCCTGGTATAACATAAACCTAGCTATTCTACATGTATATTTCCAAAAAATTGTGATAGTCATCCAAGGCATTTTGAGTCAGGTCAGCAATACACTGTGCCTCCCTCACTGCTCCACAACTCTTCCTGCTAAGCACTGAGCAGCTCGGTTGCCCAGCAGGATTTTGGGGCTATGGAAAGCAAGGCTTGGCAGTGAGTCCTTCCTGTAAGTCCTTCCCACATCAACAGGTTCCAGGGCTAAAAAAAAAGTGAAGGTTTGGGTGTATTTTCTTTTGAGAGTTTCTTTTCACGTCATTGATGATCTAATACTCACATTGATTTGACCAAATTAGGAAAGATATGTTTAAAATATGGAAAGTGAATGCCTCCACTGGAAAATTTAGATTCTGAAGAGTTATCACATATATTTATCACATGGGTGGGAGGATTTCCCCATACAGCTTGCAAGATAATATTGCAGGAAGACTACATATAAGGGTAATACTAGGCATTAGTTATATTTTTAGCAACCTTTTAGGCAATTTAGCATCTGGAAGTAGGAGAGAGCATCACTCCCACGTGATTCACACTGTAGGATCTTCTTTGTAGATCAGAGTTTGGGATACTCTCTGCTACCAGTTGTTATTTCTGCAACAGGCTCCAGCGTGACACCATGAATCATTCAACACCAGTGTGTAGTGCTTTCTCATCAGCATATATTCTTGTCAGAACTTCCTTAGAACCCAAACGCAATGGCAAATCTTGCACAATAGTATCTCTAGACATGAGATCGTCTCAACTTAGAAAATATCCTTGTCCAAAAATCTAATGGTGAGGAATTCCTTAATAACAGACTCTTTTCTCAGGTATCTGTGTGGCATTCCTTTGATCTTGGGGTGATATGAGAAAGGCTGTGGCCCTAACCAATGGTAATAGAATGATGTAGATGTTACAGTCATCCTGCTAGAAGTCCTCTTGCAGTTTTTGATCCCTTTTGTTTGGTTATCTTTATTTAAGTAAGTAAGATATAAATTAACAAACAAATTACTTAATATTTTGGAAACAGATTTCAAAACTTTATAACCAGCTGAGGTAGTTGGTTATTATTAAGATACTGAAGCTTTGAGATTCTCATTGCATTTGTTGAGAAATGGAGGTCTAGGGTACTTATGGAATTTAATTTTCCTGTACCAACACCATGATCACAACACATTACACCCCTTGCATTCAGGTATCAAGAATACATTTTTTTTCTAGATGAAAGCCCTGGAAGGGTAGTGATTGTATCATATCAAGAGCACATAAAATAAATGAAGCCTTCCTTTTCCACAGGTGGATGTTACAGTATCTGTAGTGCCCACCGCTGGGGCCTCCAGCCAAGCCTGGCAATTCACTGACACAACAGATCAGTTGTGGACACTGGCAACTAGTTAGACACAGTGTGAAAGCTTCCAATTCCTATCTTTTATCATTTTAGCTCATCACCTTACCATAGAGGCAGCATTTTATTGGTAAGCTTTAAAAGCTGGTAAAAACACTGTGTAGAAAAGTGGTGTGAGTTAAATGTTGATAATTGTGAGTGGGCTGAGATTTCAAATACCTCTGCAGATGGTAGATCAAGGCAGAAGATGGGCACTGGGATGCTTGCTTTTTATTAATTTTGTTGTTGTTGTTGTTTAAACTGCTGCAGGTTGTGTAGTTCATTTGCAATTAAAATACCACAGACCAAGCAGCCCCAGGAATACAGTCATTTTTGATTGTGGCAGTAAAAGACAAGAATGTTGAAATTTCAGTGACTGTTTTTCAGAGCCTCTTACTTATCAAAAGAACCATGCTATTTAGAGGTAACTAATGGATAAAATATGAACGAAGATTAAACTGTGAAGGCTAAAAAGGATTATTTAGAGCATTGCCATTATGCAGAGTCCTGACATTAATATTTAGACACTCATGAACACTTATATAACTGCAGTTTATTTTTAATGGTCTCCTATATTGCTTTGACAACAGGCTGACAAAATGTAATTTAGGACTATAAGCTGTGAGCCCCACATGGAGAAGAAAAGCCTGTAATTCACATCATGCCCTGGCTTTTAAGATTTAGGAGAGGATGGCAATTGTATGGCACAATGCAGCCTGCAGGGCAATACCCATTTACTTGCCATTCGAGCCCCTCAGGCTACACAACGGCTGCAGAGTGCATCATTAAGGAAAAAAAATAAAAGGGAAGAAAAGAAGTCGGCTTAGTTTCAAGTGAATTGACATGATGGCAAATGAATTCATAAGGAAAAGGGAAGAAAGGAAGATCTGGTTCTGTCAGCACAGCCACATACCCACTGACTTGGGCACATCTCTGACTTCACTTTGTGTTGTTGATTCATCACTCCAGATTTTCTGTCCTTCCCTTGGTATAAAACTGCAGGAAGCGGGTAAAGTGTCAGTTCAATGTTTCCCAGGCAAATAGAAAGTCAAGTGGAGTCAATGTTAAAAAAACTCCTGGTCTGTGTATACTTGGAAATCAAGGTTATTAGTTAAAATTTGGTTTTTTGGTCCTCCAGCCTGAAGTTAATAATTATTAAGCCTGTTTTGAGAAAGGCAGAGCCAGGGCTTGAGCTGTGCTAAGCATGGATGTCACCTGCAATTAACCAGGGTTGCCCCTGATGTGCTCCCTGGGAAGTCAGTGTGGGTGACAGGCAGTGAAGGTGCTGCTGAAGCACCTGAGTTGTCAGTGCACCTCTGATTTGCATTGCTGTGTCTATTTTCCATTTGGAGGAGTCTGTTCATTTTCTCCTGAGAAAGACTCTCAACCCCTCTCTGTGTGTTCTGAAGTGTGAAGGTGAGATGCTGTTCCTGCTGATGACACTCAGGTGTCAGGAGGCTGGTGCACAGGGCTGAGGACATCAAGGTTGGGTGGCTGCTGCAAAGATAAGAGTCCCAGCCACCCTGGGGTGAAGGCTGCTGCTGCATGCTGGAGCATGTCTGGAGGGTGTCTGGAGGGATGTATCATCTCCCTCTTGGTTTGTCCTCTCAGAAGCCAGTGGCCTCTGAGGAGCTGAGTGGTAGTCCCATCTCTTTCTTTGTCATGGTGTGTCCTGTTCATCTCCAGTTTTATAGCCACATGCTTTGGCTTTGAGTTTTTATTCATAAAACTATGTGTTTATATTCCCAGTCTAGTAAAGATTGGCTAGAGGGATTGTAAGCAAAAGAGAATGAATATAAAAGTAAGATGAAGATAGAAGAGATGCAACTGCACTTAATGCACAGTTGACATACCTGCCATCAGTGAGAGTGTATTGCTGCACTATGTTTTTAAACCCTTTCTCAACTAAGCTGCCAGTGGAGACTAATGATGGCATGTTCTTCTGGTTCTTGGAAATCATCTCTGGGGGAGACCTCAGACATTGCTCTTCTCATCTTCCTCCTGGACCAGCTCACGGAACTAAGCAAGGCTCTGGTTCAGTGCCAACCTCTCCTTAGCCAAGTCCTGGAGCCTGAGCTGCTGGGACAGTCCCTGCCATACAGACCACCACCAGTGGCCAACACATTCTACACATTATCCCTTTTTACAAGTGTTTTCAGATAGGCTGTTTTCTTGATGTTGGCTTTGCAATAACTGATTTTGTCAACACTTTCATCCAATGTGGCTGGTTCCAAGGAGGTCACAGTTAAGATTACAAGCCCTCTGTGTGACCTCCCAAACCTGCCTACTGTCTGCACCTTGCAGACAGGCATAGGTGTCCTGAACCTGAGACCTGACTTATCCTTCCCTTGCTGGAATCTTTCTTAGGAAAACAGTCCTCTAGAAGGTGTTTGGGGATCTCATAGCTTGTCCAAATCAATAACTGAGTGACAATAATAATATTAGTGACCTTTTGGTTAGGCTGGGAAGGGCAAGTTTGGTAATAGCCCTACAAAGAATCCCACCAGAGCTAGTTGCTGTCTTGTGCAACAGCTCATGTTAGACTGCCCTTGTTAAGTCATTATGACTCAGAATCAGCAGAAGAATTTCTGTGCTTATTCTGTTGCTAAAAGAGGTTTCTAAGCAGCACCTCTATAACCTGCTTATATTTTTATGTATGTAAATACATAAATGTATCACTTCAGCTCAAGATAAACCATCAAAAAGCCACAGGTAGAACATCCGTTAGTCCTAGCATTTCAGCAGAGTTGGAAAAGGGATGTGACAAGAGACACTGGGAAATGCACTAATTTTGCACGGGCTGTGAGGAAGCTGGTTGTTGGTGCTTCTTGTGAAGCTTATGTCAGTGCCATATTCTTGACACAATGTAGTCCATTAAATATCAGATGATGAATCAATCATTTGTAAATGTTTTGTGCCACATAGAGACTTCTGTCATTTCCTGTGTGAAACTGTTTATTTATTTCCTACAAAACCTGTAGACTGGAAACCCAGGCTTTTAAATGGAATGTAATTCTTCTATCACAGCAGGATAGCCATCACATTCCCCACAAAACCATCTGTAGTAATAAAAATACAACATTAAACCTGGGCCTCACAATGAAAAGTCCTCTTTTTTCATATTTTAAACCTTCTTCTTTTCAGTAGTGATACTCTTCACTTCCCTCTTGCTTACTGGTATTGTGAGTCCAGATGTGTCTGCCACACCTGGCATATGAATAAAATTGAATACCAGAGATAGTGTTATCAACTTGCCAAAGAAGGACTTTTCCATGATGTGAATGCTGGTTTCTTTTATCAATCTGAATTTTTAACTTCTCTCTTCATGATGAACTGGGTCCCAAAGGGTGAGTATTATTTTGGGGTGCTGCAGAGTAAGAGGTTTCAAGAATATTTGGCTGTAGGAAAGTTGATTTGCTGGAGGGTAGGAAGGCTCTGCAGAGGGATCTGGATAGGCTGGATTGATGGGTCTAGGCCAATTGTATGAGATTCCCCAAGATGAGGTGATGAGTCCTGCCCCTGGGTCACAGCAACCCCATGCAACACTACGGGCTGGGGGAAGAGTGGCTGGAAAGCTGCCCAGCAGAAAAGGACCTGGGAGAGCTGACTGACAGCCCACTGAACATGAGCCAGCAGTGTGCCCAGGTGGCCAAGAAACAGTGTGGCCAGTATCAATGTGGCCTGTATCAGAAACAGTGTGCCCAGCAGGAACAGGATTGTCCCCCTGTACTTGGCACTGATGAGGCTGCATCTCAAGTCCTGTGTCCAGTTCTGGGATTTGAACTGAAGTCAAGAAAAACATTGAGGTGCTGAAGCAAGTCCAGAGAAGGGCAACAGAGTTGGTGAAGGGTCTGGAGCACAAGTTTTATGAGGAGTGGCTGAGGAAACTGGGATTGTTAAACCTGGAGAAGAGCAAGCTCAAGGGTGACCTTATCTCTCTCTAAACTACTTGAAAGGAAATTCTTATGAAGTGGGGGTCAGTCTCTGCTTCCAAGTAACAAGCAACAGGATAAGAAGAAATGGCTTCAGGTTGCATCAGGAGAGGTTTAGACTGGATATCTCAAAAAACTTCTTCACCAAAAGGGTTGTCAGGCATTGGAATAGGCTGCCGCGAGAAGTGGGGGAGTCACCTTCCCTAGAGGTATTTAAAAAATGTGTAGATCTGGTGTTTAGGGACATGAATTAGTGGTTCACTTGGCAGTGCCAGATTAATGATTGGATTTGATGATCCAACCTTAATAATTCTATAATTATATTTGTTTTAAATAATTATTTTCTTCATTATTCCTAAGTTCCCACATCAAAAGGCAGCATGTAGCATGGAAAGTCCACATCTGTCTTGATGCCACTGTGGTCTGCAGAGCAGCCCAAGTAACCGGTGAGAGCCTTCACTGTCTGCAGGCAACCCACACACCTGAAACTTCACTACTTCCTAAGGTACTGAACTAGTTGGGGCATCCTCATAGTACAGGCTTGAAGCTTCACTATGCCAATGAAAATTGTTTTGAGGGGAAGAAAAAGCTTGGATTTGGGTACATGAACATCCTCTGAGTCCAGGTCTTTACGTTTCTGGTAGGCAATTTTGCCTTGGATTTCATGTCTTGATGCTCTCTGGGTGATTTTCTTTGCTTTGCTCGCTGGCGTCAGGACTGTGGCTAGAGGAAAATTGATTCTCTGATGTCCTTGCAAATGAATTAAAAAATCATTTCAAATACTGTTGAGAAAGGTTTCTCAGGTTCCTGCGAACCTGAAAAAGTGACATTGAAGTGACCTTTCAATGCTAAATGACTCTGGCACCAGATCTTTTTCTTGAAAATATCTGAAAATAAACATAGAGTCCCATAAAATTGTTTAACTTGAGTAAGACTGAATGCATGATTGCTATTCATAAAAAACAATTGGTCTAATGAAGGGAAATTTAGCATTGGCTCTGTTTTAGTTTTCAAAATAGAAAATTTTATCAAGGAAGAGAGTGGAATTGCTTTTCTAACACAGAAATTACAGGAATGGATTTCCTCCTCCTTTACACAGACCTGGAGTCCCTCTGTGTGAGTGTGGTATCAGCAAGAGGAGGGTCTAACATACAGGTTAGGCTGTAAGTTGACAACTGCAAGCCTGCTGCAGTCAGTAGAACATTATCCCTCACCTCAGGATATTTAGGCTCTGACTTTTAGATGCACATTTTCCTTTAAAGTGATTGCATGGCAGTTAATTGTGTGTGTATGTATGTGTATGTGGACCAGATGCACAGATTTGCAGACCCCAGAGAATTTCAGTGCTTTCAAAGGATGTGATGTAAAATTCTGTACACTAAATTTATTTCTTCCCATGCAACTGTGTACAATCAGCTCTAATAGGATATAGACACTTCCTGCACGTCTGTTTTTTAATGGAATCTTCTAAGTTTTATAAGGGCCATATTTAGCTGTACGTCCTCTCAACTGTTAACTGTATTATCCTTTTAAGGATGTCATTATCTGTTCACTAAACACTCTTCCTATAGTGGTTTTACAATGCATGCACATTGAAATGTGATTCTCTGTGGGCTAAATAGCTCTCTATAGTAAAAGAGTGAGTATGTATGTGACTAGAATAAATGAGGAGAACCTCTAAAATGTATGGCACAACTATCAAATAATTCCTTCTTCTCTGCCCTCCGACAACTCCTAACACAAACTTTATATATATAAACTGTTCACTTTTTTTTTACAACTGATCCTGGGACTATTGGTCATGCCTCCCAGAAATTTTCTGCTACATTTTTGTTTCAACTTGAAGGAGAGAAATTATTTTCACATCCTGACTGGTTCAGCATTTGCAGCTGAAGCTGTTTTCTCCCTTGAGTCATTCTGGACTAGCTCCTACATTTCATCTCACACCATTCTGTTATGCTTTCCATGTACAAAGTGGAACCATCAACTTTCAGCCTAAAAGGTCTATTTTAAGATGAAGGGGAAATAAAATGAGGAAGATCATAAGTGAAGGCTACACAAAGAATTTCACTGCACTTCCTCTTTATGAAAACAAGCTGGAGGCTGCCTCTGGCAAATATGAGGTTTGTTTTAATGTAACTGTACAGAGAAGACCTTACTCCTTGAACCTGCCACAGTCCATTTTGTGAAGTCTGCATAAAGTTTACAGGGGAGTTATAAATCAGGAAGAGATAGCACTGAAATAAATGGTCTGTACTTCCTATGGGATAATGTTGTTGTACTCTGCCAGACCGCAGGTTAGAATTTTGCTGTACCTCTTATGCACTTGAATCATCAAATGCCAAGAAATTAGAATCCACATTCCTTTCTTTACTTACCTGCATCCAGATCCTTTACAAAAGAAAAAAAAAAAACCAAGACCCCAGCAATTCTTACTTTCCAGTGTATGTTTTGTTGTTCTTCCTCTCCCTAACCGAGACTTGTGAAAACATGTGATCAGGTGCCCAAACAATTTCAAGCATTCCCACATCAAGAAAACTTCCCTTTCTGACTCTGTGGATTCTGCAGCCCCTGGAGATGGGTCAGTGGTAATAGGAACTGCCCATGGGCTCGCATAACCCGCCTACTCTGCTGTTCACTTCTGTTGGCTTCTCCTCCCACAGCAGTGGTAGACTGCAGACAAAAAANCAAGGGGTGGAAAGCAAAAAAAAAAAAAAAAAAAAAAAAAAAAAAAAGACAGAAAAACAATTATTCTACTTTACATTTTTTAAGAATTTTGATGTTTGGGCTCTTTCTCCCTGTCTGAATCTGTCATGGGGAAGTCAAGGATGGATGGGGTCACAACTCCAGTGCAGCAACAAAATGCTGAGGCATGGACACATAAGATCTGCTATCCAAATTGGCTGGCATGACATATTTGGAAAGAGAGAACAAAGAAATGGCTGTGAAGGATGAAACCATTACAATGTCTGTACTCAGAACAGGCTAATAACAAGCCCTGGGAAGGTATTTGCATGCGTCTGTAGGATGCATGGGAGAAGAGAAACATGAGCAACCAGATCAGCTGAGGCCAGCACAGCAGGACCACATTTCCCAGCAAGTTCTCCAGCCCAGGCACATGGGTACTTACAGTCAATGCCAGGGTTTCCTGGCTCATCCTAGGATAGTGATGGCATTCTGACCTCAGCCTCACTTGGGATCGCTCTGATGTGTTCTGACTAGTGGAAGGAATGGGGGAGTGGGAAGGAGGAGATGGTAGATCTTGTCTGGCAAAAGGACACTTCATGCACTCCCAGGCTTTACAAAGTGAAGAGGCCACACCACATGATTCTTTCCAAAACTGCAAATCCCAGGAGTCTGATAACTGGGAAAATCCGGAGTAAAACATGAAAAAACTCCTTGGAGATTTTTTCCTTCTGCATTTTTAGGAGGCATGCCCAAGCTCTCAAGGTTGTTAGACTAACATTTGACATCCATTTAAAAAATATTTATTTGTATCATCCACATAAATAGGATCTTTTTTTTCCCCTCCCTTATGAAAGAAAAAAAAATATTGGCTGATATATTTCTAGGAAGGAAACAAAGGGCAAGTGTGCATACAAAGTTGGTTATCTCCACTTCCCATAAAGGTCTATTGTGTTCAGGTATTTGTAGGACTCAGTCCTTTATGAACAAAATCAAGAGAAATTAATTTAATTCAACATGCCTGAAAACAAACATTCCTAAAGCCAAAACGTAAGAACAATGAAAATATTTCAAGTTTTACAGAATGTAATGGAAAAAACTACTTTTCAAAAAGAACCACAAGCTTCTTTTCATGAAATAATAGGATCTTAATTTTCAAAAATACTCCTACATTTTGTTGTGCTAGCTGGGGACTACATCCCTTGATGGAGCAAGGAAAATGTCAAGATGGCCTTGTGTGTATCTGACATGATCCCAATTGCACAGAGGGCTGTCATCTGCACGTTTGGCTTCCAGAGAAAACCTAGGGGCCTCATTCACAGCTTGGACCCCACCAAACAAGGACCTCCATAAACTCCCTGAAACATGCACAACCAATTTACTTGTAAGAGAAGAAGTACACAACCAGTTGCTATTATTATTATTATACAATAGGAAATGGATGCGTAGGATACAGTTTTGATTAAGCAACAGTTTACCTCTATTATGAACAGGAATAAATGACTACAAAGAGAATGGAACAATGGGGGAAACAGTCTTTTTGATGGAGATCTTCAGACTAAAAGTTTGATGTTTAGGGTAAAGGCAGACTGCTTTCTCCTGGTGGAGGAACCACTGTGCACTGACTCTTGGCAGATGCAGGGAATCAGACCACCCTGCTGCTTGACCAAAGACTTCTGACAATATTCTTCACCAGAGCCCTCATGAAACTGCAGATTTGATTACAAGAAAGGGAACAAAACAAAACTTTTTGCAATGGAGGAAGGTCACCAAGAGATTTTAGCAATTTGTTGTGTCACCTGCGGTTCAACAGACTCATAAATGATGTAGACAGAGGTGGGAAGAAAGATGAGAGCACTTTCTGGTGATAGTAAGTATTCAGAATAGCAAGGTACTCTGCATTCCCCAGGGCAGGATTATAAATTTCAACCTGACACATAAAACATATGAAATATAAACTCCTGAACATGTATCTCCTATTGGCAAAGCTGGTAGGTCTAGGCTGCCAGTGGTGTGTTGTATACATAACTACCCTGTAAATAGATTTATTTCCGTTTATCTTTTAATTAAATTCATGTCTGTAAGCTGCAAAAGCCAAGCACTTCCTGGGAACTCAGAAGAGCTGTGCTGACTGCAATGACATTCTTCAGCTTTGAATCAGATCTTATGACTACTGAAAGAGTATGATTAAGAAAGACTAAAAACATCTGGAAAACAGCTGATGATGATGTCTCCCCAAGGGACATCATCAAAATATCCTGAAAGAGTATTTTTGTTGCAGAAGCAAACCCAGTATTGCACACAGAGAAGTAATTTTTCTTGGGAAAATAAAAAAGTGTCCTTGTCCAAAAGCTTTTTTCTTCTGTTAAAATTTAGGGAAAAAATGGAAACAGCAATTCCTCGTTTTTCAGACAATGAAAAAAAATGCTTACTAATATTTCCATATTTAGACAGGACAGCATACTTGGGGAATATAGTCACTCATTTGGTATCAAGGGCTCCATTGTTTGCAGAAGCAAAAATAGCATTTGAACAACCCTCACAGATACTTCAGCCTTCAAGCAAAACATGCTTGTAATACAAAATTGCAAGTAAAACCCCCTTTGAAATTTATGTTGAGATCCAGCTCTTTAAAAAGTTGCTGGAGATGTTGGTTCTGGGAAGGGTTTCAGGGTGTTTGGGTGAACATCAAGCAAGTCTCCTGGGGTTCATCCCCAGAGCTGCACTTCTGGATGGTGCAGCAGCTCAGGTGATTATAAGCAGCCTTCCACAGGACTGCCCTCATTAGCCTTGTTTCTTAATTGGACAGAGAGGTAACTGCACACCATAACTGCACATCACAGCTCCTTCTCACAAAGGAAGAGTGTGTTGCCACTGTTGTCTTTAAGGCCTGAACTAGTTTACTCCTTGGCAGAGTCAGATACTTGGTCTTGTTCATTGATACAGGGCTCGGTTCTGTCCTTCATGGCCATGTGCTGCACGGGATCATGCAGAGCCAGGTGCATCAGTGTCCAGCACAGTTCAGTCCAGGATGACAAGCAAAAGTGGTGGATGCTTGAAGGTGACTCTTGGCTGGCCCCTGCCATCCTGACAGAGCCATGCCCTTTCCTACTCACTCTGTGCCTTGTCTTTTCCCTGCAGAGGACAGACGTCCCCTCCCAGCGGCCAGACAATCCACCTTCTGCATCATTTAATCATGCTTGTTATCACCAAATACTGTGATACAAGTAATACTTGGTGAGTAAAGTCTGCTTGAGTTTTACTTGAAGACCTGCTGTACAAAAGTGAACATTTGATAATAATGTAGAGCTGTAATAAATATCTCACATCAGGAACAGCAGTGACAGCTTCTAAATTAAGAGTATGAAAGACCTATATTTAAAAAGGGAGCAGAGAGGAAAACAAACTTGGTGATCCCCACACTATTTTCCTAACCCCCATGAAGTCCAGTTCTTGAAGGCTCTGCACAATTTAAAACATATTTTGTGTGGAAAAGTATTTATAAGCATGAAGGTAACTGGAAAATGAGATAAAATGATAGATGTAGAAATATTTCTTTAATAAGGAGCTGATTGAATGGATTATAGAAATTCTAAGGATCACGGATCTCATCCATCTGGACTTAGTGAACCAACTGATGGCAGGATGAAAGGGAAATTATTTGTTGAAATGGGGAAGAGGGGAACTCAAGGAGAAATCTCAATGAGAAAGACATAGATCTCCAAAATATTATCAGATAGGAATGAGATATTTGATGGGGAGAATAAGGTGACTCTTCTGAAGGTACTTAAGGTTCTGAAGGGACTTAAAGAAGTGGAATGAAAAGTGAGAATTCAGGATTTCAGGGATAACAAATGAGGTTTTCTACAATACACCAGGAATTAAAAGGGATAGAGGAAGGGATAGATGTAGGTGCCTCAGTTATCTTCAGGGTATAAATCACCAATCCAATGTGACAGATAGTTCTGTAAGCAGTGGGACACTTCTAGTAGAAATGGGAATTGTTGATATAATTTTCAAGCAATAGGTAAAATGTAACCCAGAGATATGTGTTCAATTCTGGCTACCAGCAGTCAGAAAGGATGAACTAAGCCTGGGAAAAGTGAAAGGAAGGAGCAACAGGCCATATCTAACTTGTCGAACTAGAAGGACTGTAGTTCCTAGGCATCAGTACATATGCCAGATGCATCCTGACCTGCAACAAGGCAGGAGCTGGCAGCACAGACCCTTCCTATTCCTGTTGTGTATTTAGTTGGAGTGAAACCTGGACAAATGCAGCACAGACAGGCAGCTTCTTGATCTGGGTAATGAAGGGAATAACAGCTCAAAAATTTCTTGAAGAGCATTTCCACCCATCTTTCTGGCTTTCTGGCTGTCCCAGTCTTCTCTTACTAGACAGAAATGCATGGAGCTGGCTCCTCCAGTCTACCAAAGCAAGGCCTGGGCAACTGCTCTCTCTGCAAATCATTTCCTGGCCATCCAAGGACATGGAGGTGTCTTCCTAGTCAGGGCAGTGGGGACAAAATAAGCTGATGAGTTTTAAGATGGAGCTTGATCCATTTAGTAAAGGACTCCAATGAGTTGTTGGACTACTTCTTAGTGACTTGAGACACCCAGGTTCCTAGAAAGCTGTAGGCTCTTTTTCCATCCTTATGGTACCAGCTGTGTTCCCAGAGGACAGCTGGCAAGATCAAACAGTTGACGCATGGAGTGTTGTAGAGAGTCACAGAAATGCTGGGTAGTACTGTTTTCAGATATTAACCTTTGATGATGGCATTTAGTTAATCATTGCTCACACTATGACAGCAAAAGGTACCTCCTTATTCCTGAATATGGGTATTGCCTAGTCCAGTTCTATTTCTAGGGTAGTTTTCTCCACTTCTTTTAAATTTCCAAAGAGGAAAGCAATGAATCAAAATGGCCTTAAAACTACTTTTTCTCAGCATGGTATTTTTTCATTATATCTTGTGATCAGAAGCACCTTGTGCTTGCCTCTGTGGGATTCATGTTTCCCCTCATGGCACTATTAAGTTAATACAATACTACAATTACCTCCATTCTTTCTAAGGTGGTTGAGTCATTTTGGTGGGATCTCAGAAGCAGGTATGGTCTGCTGCAGCAGTTTCTGGTATATGATGAGTACCAAATTCCAGCTTGCCAGAATAAATTAGCTCCACAGTGCAAAGTTAGTCTCCGTTCAAGGTGAAGGAATTGAGAAAATGGCAAGGAAATAGGAAAGTTGCAATCCAAAATTTTGGGTAGTCAGACCATCTGAGATCCCATGCTGTGAAGACTGGGCAAGGACTGCATTACTCAATGCCTCAGTCCCTTTTCACATTCTTGTGCAGCTGTGCTGAAGTCAGGGACAGTCCATGTGGTTTCTGCTACTTCGAGTTTCAGGATTTCTGCCCGTCTTTCAAACAGTAATGAAAAATGTGATGACATGGGTCTGGACTTGGTAGCTTTCCTATTTAGTTAATAAACCTGTTTATTTAGACTTAGCAATTTCCTGTGATCTACAGCATGTTTCCAAAAAGGAAACTCGAGTGCTCCTGTACAACTGCTGTCTGTAAGTATCATCACAGAAAGACAACATACAAGCCACTTCAATTTATTTCACAATTCAGAAGTAATCACCCTCCTTCTGTAGTAATATATCTTTTACTCAAAGCTCTCTGTGTACTTCCCCTCAACAAAAATCATGTTCTGTTCCTAAAATTAATGCTTCCTGGATACTGATCTCATACCAGAAGAACTGGTAACATCCTTTACTCAGAGCCACCCTCTACCCAGCCAACAGCTTGTCAAAGTCAAATCTACCCTCAGCTGGCCCATGCAGAGTCCATTCCACAGCACTCTACACAAGGTTCCTATGACTTGTTTTGCCTTCAGCTTCTTAGCACTGCACTCACACTGTCATGTTCCACACAGAGGTACCCAAAAGAAGATTTGACTCAGCCTGTTGAAGCTGGGCATAGGACTGATGACCTCTTGATTTCCAACCATGAGTTACATTCCCACATGGTACTAGAGTGATGTTGATTGAAAGCAATAACAAACTCTCAAAACAGTGTAGCATCCTGTTATTGTCCAAAACCAATCCATGTATGAAGAAGAGTATCATCACTCAAGACTACAAAAATGAACAGAAAGGGAAAATTACTGGGGGTATATTATGACTGGTTGCCAGCTCCAAGCAGCTCATGCTATGCCATTAGACTTTCTCAGAGTTCATCCCTATAACACCAATCTAGTCAGTTGAAAGTAATCTGGTTAAAGACAGCCTGTGCAGCTGAAAAAAAAAAAAGAGAGGGAAGAAAATCACAGCAATAAAGCAATAAATATTCATTAAATAAATTAATCCAAGATTATATGCATAATAATAAACAAGTAAGAAACCTCCTCTTTTCAACACCATTAATAGTTATTAAATTTCTGTGTAATCATTACAGGTGTGTGTATGTGCAGGATGCATCAAATAGTTATAATCTATTCTGCAGATTCTTGCGGAAACTTTCATCTGCTAATGTGGGAACTACTGAGAATAACCCAAAATACTGTGCTGACTTCCCCTGCTGCTGGCCCTGCATGAGTCTACATCCACCAAATACTGGGTAGTTTGGCATGGGTAAGTCTGGGAAGGGATCTGGAAAGCATGATCACAAGTATGTTATTTAAGAGAAAGAAATTTAAACCAGTAAATTTGTGGCCAGATTTTATTGTAACATGTGTATTTATTGCTTATTCAAAAAATTGACTAATTAACAATGCTTCTTGTAGTCACAGCAACTGAAAGTATTAACACTGCCCAGAATATGCACAATGACTCTGAAGCCAAGCTGCAAGGCTCTTTACTGAGACATTTGCCAGTGGAGGTTTTAGAGTGAAGCAGTCTACCTGTCTTTTCTTGGAAAGACTATATCTTAAACCCTGAAAATCCCATATGCTGTCCTCTTTTCCCCATTGTTTCCACACCATATCTGCATGTGCTGCCATCAAGACTGGTGGTTCTTTGCCTGTGGCAGCTACTGGTGACAGTGAAATGATGGGAGTGAGCAGAGAATATCCCTACTAAGAGAGAAAGTACTGGCCAGTGTCAAGCATGTGAGGTCAGCCCCAGTCTTACCCATGCCATTCAAAACAAAGATATCTCGTTCAGGTTTAATAGCAGTGGGGTGGGAGTGGTTTACACACCTAAAAAGTTCCACAGGCTGGTGTGGATGGCACCCAGCTGAGCAGGTCCTGCCTCTGTGCATCCCAGCAGCCGCAGACAGTATGTGCTCACCCATAGCAGCTGGTGCCCCTCAGAGCTGGGGATAAGCAAACACACCAGTGGCCTGGAAATTGGAGAAATATTGGCAGATGGGTGTACTTTAATTTGTGCAAGCAAACTCTAATATTATTGCATTGAGGGCAGTTGCACACTATCCTGCTTTTCCAATGAGTCTGAGGTCATTTAATTGGAAAGCACTTGTCTTCTCATGTTTTTGGGATTATCTCTGAAGCATGGAATAGGGGGGACTTTTAACAAACTTTTTAGGGTTTCCCAAAGGGAGCTTGATGGGCATGGAGTCCAAAGGCTGTTGAGCAGTGCTCTGTGGATGCTGTTTTATACACATGATGTTAGCAATGCTATCCCACCACACACAACAGAGCAGGCTGTCTTTCATCTGCCCTTCCAAGCCTTTGTAGCATTTTATTTCTGCTCTTAAATAAGATTGGAATGATGTCTCCTGAGAGCAGCTGGGCTACAGATCTAAACCTAAAACTTCATTCGGTGCAGAAGACCAGCCAAAAGGAAAGCTGCATTACAAAAAAATTGTCATGATACTATTGTTGCTGTCTCCTTTTCCACCTGGGCTAAGGATTTGTACTTAGGTTAACTCTACATTTCTAACTGTCTTTTTGATTTAATAGGGTTGACAGGGGAGGGAAAGGCTGTCATAAGTTGTTTCACCATCTTTTTTTTTCTTAATTTTAAACAAAATCTGGAGGAAACTGTTTTACAAACAAAAAATATAATCTTCAATTAAACTTGGAGGCTTGTCTTGTCCCAGTTTCACACTGATTTCTGGAGCTGTCACTCACATAAAAATATGGGTGTAAAATGCCAAAGAGGATCTGGTTCTGGAAAACTTCATCTAACCTGTCATGAAAGTATGTTTATATTAGAAATGCTAAATATATCTAAGATTTTCAGACCAATATTAAAACCCAGAATGTTAAAGTGGCCCACTGTGTCCATTTTATGCAACAGAAAAATTGACTAGTGATGGCTACTAGCTTCCTCATGCTTAGGTCTGAAATCACTTCCTCTCCATAAATGCCTTGGTAGACATTATTTAAGAAGAGAAGATGTGAAGCAAAACCCAGCTTGTAAGACATTAACACATATTGGCTTCAGAAGAGGAACTACAATGACAATTAGATTTAGCCATTGACAATGGAGCAGCTAATCACCAAAGCTAAAATCAGATTACCCAAAATGAAAGTCTGTTGCCTGGCTGCACCTGAGTTTCAGATGTTCTTACTGTGAGAGGAATTGCAATCCCATTATACAGAAAAGGACCAAAAGCCCAAATCAAATACCAGACAGACAAAACATTCTGAGCCCTGGGCCAGGCATTGCCCCTCCTCGGAAACGGCTGGGCACTGCCTTTGGCTCTCCACTAGTGGCCTCTGAGCCAATTCACAGCACCTAAACTGCAGCTCCAGTTTAAAAGACAATGTAAATGCAAACTGGAAACTGGGCTTTTTTTCTTGTTGGTTTCTTGAGCTTTCCCGCTCTTTGGGTTCACACATTGGTTACAAGATTGCATATAAATTGAATAACAAATTTTATCTTCTGCAGGACAGGCATGCTGTGGTCGGAGGTGGTGCAATATCAAGCCGGCAAACATTTGGGCACCTTGGTATTTTTGTAAATTTGCTAATATTCAGCCAAAGCTTGCAGAAAGGTTTAACTGAAAGATCAGTGAAAGGATATCTGCATATTGTAAATCTAATAATCAGAGAAGATGTAATTTGTGTAAATTTAGAAAAAAGATAGAGTAAACACTTTAAAGAAGTTGCTCATATATTCGAGGGGCAATATCAGCGGGGTAATAAAAATAGAAATTTTGTACATAGGACCTGTTGTGGTATAGAAACTTAACCTCATGATATTGATTGAGGCAGTTCTTTTCCTTGAATTAATATACACCTACAAATGAGGATTTGTTTTAGGAAACTTAAATAGAAAGGCTGTGAATAAATATAAAGGCTGAGATGAAATAGCCATCTGGACTATATTAGACGAAAATGCGTAATTGAAGCAAAGAGAGCATACATCCTTTGATCCAGTCACGAACAACTGAAATGAAAGTAAATGGGCAATTCCTCATATGTAATCATTGGAGAAGAGTTTGAAGCACATGTGAATGAAAACTGCTAGAAGGCTGCAGCTGGGAAGTTCCTGGACCCCAGGTACTCCAGCTACAGGTGTCCTTGTGTTTAGTACTACATCAGAGCCAGGATTTCAGTGCAAGCCCTACCTAGGCTTATGTTTAAACTGTGAAAACCTTAATATCTCTGCTGTTTCCACAAGATTAGTAGCAAAGCCATATGGCAGGGCAAGCTTGAACTTGGCCCTGTGCATCTGGAAGTCATGGTGTGGCTTTGCAGTGCCCTGTTCAGCCATGGTGGGGACACCCACACAGAGAGCCAGGGCAAGCAGCCAAACTTCCAGGGAAACACCAGCCTTTTAAAATCTGGATTGGTCTTGCAAGCAAAGGCATAGGGAGGTTACATGCATTGTCGTACTGCTGCCTTCAAGTATCCTCCATTTGGTTAAAGGTGAGGACATGGAGATGGGATTGCCAAAAAATGCTAATGGGAGTGAGAGCCTATACTTTCAGAGTCTGAGTTCTGCCTCAGCCTTTGAATCCAGGGTTGTTGCGGGTCTTTGAGATGCACAGCAGTACTTATCATTAAGGTGAAGGAGTGGGCAGAACTGAGGTCTGATGAATAGCATTTGTAACCCACTGTTGAAATCCCAGCCATCTCCTGAACAAGCTAAAGACTAGTCCTAAACTGTTTTCAGTAAGGTCTGCTTTTCTGAGCACTGCCACCTTCTTGCACAGGCAACACACTGCTCATCATCAAACTGAAGTGTGGAGCACATGGCTCTGCCTCCTGGCCCCTTGGTCTCTTGTTCAAAATGAACTGGTTTTTAGGTCTGCAAGTACTCGTGGTCCTAGATGAATAGTGTTGTGCTAGCAGAAATCTAGTGGGTAAACCATCAAAGCATCAGAACTATTTCACTGCTGTAGATGACTTGGCAGGGGGCAAGTGGGGGGACATGAAGGAGTGGGGGGGCTTGCAATCAGTGCACAGTATGGGGCCAGGAGGCAGAGGCACCTGCTCAAGGGCCAAGCAGGAATAAGATGCCTGTTAATTTGGTGATGGGCAGCACATTGCCTGAGTGAGAAGACAGAGGTGCTCCGGAAAGCAAAGCTTGCTGAAGGCAGCTTCTAATTAGTTTTTCACTCACTCAGGAGCTGGCTGGGATTTCAACAGCTGGTTCAACCACAGTGAACCAAACTGTCTCCTAGCAGAGCTCTGTCTGGAATGAGGAAAGAAGAAATTCAGTTGAATACAAGGAAATAATTTTTCAAGATCCCGTTCTCAACTGCCAGGTTCTTGAATAGCTTTTCCATTTCTCTCGTGCTTCTCAGTTCTGTGCCTGTGGTTTAGTTCCTGTGTTTAATGTGATGGGTTTGGGAACAAGCAGAATGTAAAGTCAGCTCTTCTGTGCTGAGAGCAACAGCTCTGTGGGCAACAGCATAATATTATCTAATTATTTTTCTTCATTATTTTCCTAGCTCACAGAGCAAGGGAAATGATGTGCAATTATTCACATATATATACACACGTATGTATTTTCTGACATTGCAACATAAAATATTTGTGTGGAGAATTTTTCCATTTTTCCCAAGCACAAGCAGGAATTTTTAAACTGGTTTGTCTGGTTGACATTATGTAGGTAATTTCATCATTTTTACAGGATAGTAATTTTACAGGATGGTAATTCCAGGGGAAAAAAAGGGTGGCAGACCCTGCCGATTTTGAAAGAGAGAGGGAAGCTTTTAAAAATTAAAATTTTCAAATCCTTGAAAAATTCTTCATTGAGTAACTTCCGGACTGAGACAGACTCATTTCAACTAGCTCTGTTATGCAGTGGCAAAAGTGTCCGAGTAACTGAAAGATGTTCTGATACAGTTCTCTTAATGCTGTCAAAAATTATATGATGAGTCCTGTGACATAGTGGTCATGATGGATGCTCTTTGGTAACACCCATCAGTGAAATGAAGGTGGGTGCTTCCTTCCAGTTAGTTAAGAAAGTCTGTATGCCAGGCCTTCACATCAGAGTAAAGACTCAGCAGTACAGGAAGGACAGCTGAAAAAATACACTACGTCTTTGAATACCAGCTCTGAGCCCTGACAGCTCTGTTGTTTAAGCTCAATCTCCAATCTGGAAAATTACTTGAAACAAGTTTTCTCTCAGTGACTGTATCACCCACTATTCTATCCATTCTCTCACTGGAAGAAGTCTTCCCTTTGCACTCAACAATTTGGAAGAACTTTTTTTTTTTCCCCATTTGCATTTCTTCATATTAAATGAGTAAAACTTGCACAAGAGTTCAGAGAAAAAGAGGATGCCCCATATCCCAGGCACTCACTCTTTCCCACAGAGCCTGGCCACCTTCCTGCACTATCCATCTGCCAAATAAAGTTCAACATCTTGGAGACAAATGGCAAGGGAAAAGATTTTGCATTAGAAATGGTGAATTTTCAGAGCAAATATTCATATTTGTCAGGAACAAAAAGTACCGTTTTATAGCCACGTGCAGCTGAATATAAATTAGTTTCCACAGCTTTAACTTTAACCCTGCTGGGGAGGAAGAGATTTAGCTTAAATGAAAAACCCCATATCAGATTTCTTCAGCCATAGCACTATGCACTCCTGTACTGGCCCTTTTGATCACACCACTGCAACCTGTCAGCAGCCACCTGAAAGATTCATAAAGGAAACACCATACTCCAGGACTAGAGGAAAGAAATACCGTTGAGGATTTTTTCACTACATTGAATCCAAGGCCAACTGCATATGTAAACCTACCAGGAAAGCCCTCTGTGCTCTTACTTATCCAGACTTCATCATGGCTCTGTGAAATTTGAAAATATTGTCTGAAATTAGGTCAGGGTGACCCATCTGAAACAGGAAGGGTGAAGTCAGAGGGCGAGGCAAACAAACACAATTGCTACCTTTTGTCCTGTTTCCGAGTCAGCCTTTTAAGGTCTATAGTTTCTCATCTGCAGATGTGGCTTCAAGTTCTTGCTTGAACCCAACTGTTCACATAGGCATTTCTGATGGAGCTGGTGTCCATTTGGGCTGCTCTTACCTGTACTCACCCAGCACTCACAGCACCTCTGCCCACCCCTGAGATAGCTGGTTCTATGCTTGGTCAAAACAAGACTCTATCTCTCTCCTGCAGCTTCCTGTCAGGCCTTGAGAGTAACTCAAGCCTGGTCTAGGGCTCCCTGGTAGGAATTCCCATTGCTGATGCAGTGCCATGTGTGCCAGGCTGGAGAGAGTATGTCTGTGCATGACAGTGGCTGAGCATGCTGCTCACTTCCTCCCATTACCTTGTGGGAAAGCCCAGGGGTCTCTTTGATGAATTAAAGTTCTGCAACTTTTTTCACCATTTGTTGAGGAACAACTGGAGGTACTCAGGACACACTGTGAGGACTGGTTAGCTGCTTTGGACTAACTATCAGTCAAACACAGGATGCCAGAGGGAAGATTCAAGGATAGAAAAAAACCCCTACCAAACATATGGTAGGTATTCCTCCTCTTCCCACCCCTTTGCATGTTGCCAGAGTTGAGTTTCAAGGCACTGTACATGTGCCTGGCTGCCAGCTGAGAGCAGGAGAGGCAGCTGGGCTGTGACATACAGCAGGGCCAGTGGTGTGCAAGCTCCACAGCAGGGCAGGAAGAACAGGTCCCAAGCTTTCCAGGCATGGCTGTCTTCTGTGCTCTGGCTGGGCCAGCTCAGGAAGGCAGCAGATGGTCTACAAGAAAAAGGTGTTTATGTGGCTCTAGGCTGGGTGAGCTGTAGTCATCCCTGTTGAGCTAGTAGGTTTGATATTGTTGGAGGTACTGAGCTGTGATATCAGTCAAGTGTCACAGGGGCAAGGTGATAATCTTCCATTAAGCAACTCCCCCCACAGGGAAACAGGTTTAAAAGAGATTGTCTCCAGCATCATAAATTTTCTAGTTCATACTTTGAATCAAACCTAGCAAATTGTGGGTGTAAATAGTTAACCAGAGTAACTTGGTCTCAGGATTCACTTAAATGAATGGATGGATGGACAGATGGATGGATGGTTAGATCCACCTTTGGTGAAACTCCACCAGCTTTAGTGGCTTTATTCTAGATCAGCAGCTGTCCACATCTGATTCCAGCTTGCTGATAGTTGAGTTGGAAAGGCTGAAACAGACTGTGATTCATTTAAGAGTTGGACTTGATGATCCTTGTAGGTCCCTTCCAACTCAGAATATTTTGTGATTCTCTGTTTCTGTGATTCTGTGATGGAGGAGCTCCTCCATATTTTTAGTCTGTCCGAGGCCACTTGAACATCAACTGATTCCTTAAAGTACATGCAGTCCCTGGAGGAAAGGTGGGGCCCTGGACTCAGCAGGGGAGCTGGAAGGCACTTTTTTAGTCCTTGATCCCTATGAAAGAAAGTAAATACAGGAAAGCAAAAAAAAGTTTTCCACAGGGGAAAAAAAAAAAAAGGAGGGGTGAAGGAGAGAAAAGTCAAAAAGGAGAGAAAAGTCATGGCAGGCATGATTTTTATATTCAGATGCACTTGTCAAGAGCCATGAAACTAGCTCTTCACTAAAAAAGCAGAAGCCATGAAGGACTTGTTTGCTGACAGGCTCAGTCTCCTGTGGCTGTTGAATTTGAGACCTACAGGGAGGTACAACCATTTTACTGTTCAAAAAGCTGCTGGACTTTATCATAGCCTGCCACAGGAGTGCAGACCCCTACAGATCTGAGGGTATAACTCAGATCCACAGGCAAGACTAGAAAGGCGAGAAAGCTTCTCTGGGGGTACTGAAAGCAAAACAATACCCCAGACTTCAAAGGCAGCTTAGCAAGAGAAACAGATCCCACAAGCTGATTTCTGTAGGCACTGCTTATCTTTTCCAGTGCTGGAGGTTTCACACTTTAGAAGCTCACTTCCTCTACAGTGCTCACTCATCAGTATAATAATATTTCCCCCTCCTCTGCGGTGTCAGTCATTATATTCCAGCCTCCCATACATCTGCAGAGTCACACAGATAAACAATATGTAACCGAAAATCATTCCCAAGGTTTGTTTTCTCAGTGCTGCCAGATTTTTTTAAGACACTTTATAAAACCCATGTGAAATGAATGGTCCTGACCAATGAGCAGTGACACCTGCAGCTCATGGCAAGGGAGCTATTAACTGCAGCCTGCCATTCTCTTCTATCCCTTACCAATAATTCAGGTGTCTGTCTGTCTGTCCTGCCATGGTCTGTCATTCCATATCCCCTGGCTTGGGAGGAGCCAGAGGTCTGGCAGAAGTGGCATAGGAATCACCCCTTCACATGGATCCCCGTGCATGCATGAAGAGAACATGCAGGAACAAATACGAACAGTGAATCCTCATAATTTAATATATTTTACTACAAGTAGTAGTCCTGATGTAATGGTTTGGGTTAAAACCACAGGGGAAGACAAAGAAAAAAAAAAAAACTCTTTCTCCTATGCCTACATTTTGGCTGGGAGGAGTAGCCAGGTTACCAAGGTTACTCTCACCTGGGTTTTTTTTCCCATCAGC
>VYZS01086679.1:14850-25353 GCA_013400695.1 Neodrepanis coruscans | reverse complement strand
TTTAAGATACCTAATAATTGGTAAAAAATTTAGGAAGCCAGTGGTTCTGCTTTCATACTAATTGGAATGCCTAGTGACCATCTGCCAATCGAATTCCATCCAGCACTCCTCTGATAGTAAAATAATCAATAGCAATAGAAGTAATAGCTGAGTATCAAATTGAATAATGGCTTGTATTCTAACCTGATGACATCAGTATTCAATGATTCTTGAATCTTTCAGCTCAGAGTGAAGTTTTCAAATGTCTACTTTTGACCAATATGAATTGTGCTTTTTTACAGGATTTTTTTTTTTATCTGTTTGACTTTGCCTGTATTTTTCTAAATTTTTTTCTAAAGCTTGAAGGTGAAAGAAGTTTAGGCTTTTCAAGCATGCAAAAATTGAGAAAAGACACTCTTGATAGTAAACAGTTACCATGATTTTTTTAATAATCATTTTATAGCCAAAACAGCTGTAGGAATGATTAAAGTTTAAATTTGGCAGGAAAACAGCACTAAGGAGAAGTGCTTTTGGGTGTTCTGGAGAAAATTGGGTTGGATGTGATTTAGTTAAAGGCTTTTGAAACTCCATGTACTGAGCATGTAACACTAGTTTCTCCTTAAGTTTCACAGGTACATTTTTCAATGTTTTAGATGCAGAAGTTTCACCTGTGAACATATTTATTTTACAGAATCTCACAGAAAACCTCTCAGCCCTCTGCAGTGGAGTATTCTCCAGAAATATAGGTTCACATCAGAGAGATGTAGACTAACTTTTCTCCATAATGAAAATGTCTATAGACCGAAGTATTACTGCTGATTCATGTTATGATTCCAAGTAGACTATAGCACTTTGCTTTTGTGCCTATTAGTCTCACAATAATGTGCTTCACTTCTGTCCTTTATTTGGGGTTTCAGTCTTCTAAAAAGTCATGAGGTCTATGCTCTGAAATAATTTTTTGCAATATTTTTGCATTGTCAGACATAACATTCTCTGACTCCTGAAGTGTTCTTTTACATAAAACAGATTGCTTGAAGGCACACAGATGACTTAAATATTTCTGCACTTCACAGTGAATTGCTCATTCACCTGAGTATTTAACTACGTCAGTGTCTTCAACATTATCATATTTAATTGCATGGTTCAACAAGATAATATGGCTGTGCACACACAATTCAATGCATTATTGGCTCACAATAAAGAAGGCAACTCTCAAATAAAACACAGGGGATTTAGCAAGAAGAAATTATGTATAATTGAGAGAGACATGAATGCATTGATGGTTTGCTAAAGGCTGATAACTTATCAATTCTTACAAATTTGAAAATCTGTAAATTTGTAAAAAATAAGGCAATGAAAGAGCATGCATTTAAATATCATAATTAAGACTGACAACTGCAGTCTCCACTGTTAGTGATCCATTTAATGTGAGTTAAATGTGCAGAATATTTAAACTTACTCATTTTTTCTCTACACATCCAAAGTTTTATATTTTAAAGCCATTGGTCTCATTCCTTAATGGTCTGCCTTGAAGGAGGATGCTGGTGCCAGCAATGCAGCTATTGTCTGTTCTTCACTAGCAATCTGCAGTCACTGCTTGCCCTGATGTAAGACCGATGTTGAGCCAATATCAAGAAAAAGAGATGCTAACAAAAAATGCTAACAGAAATAATTCCTCATCACTCCATGAAACTTTTGGAGAAATAGGCTATTGACGTTACTCATTGATATTGCTAGATCTGTGGAAAATAAAGTATAGTCTGTCATAGTCTTTAGGCTTATAAAATTTTGGTTTAGACTATACGGAACCTGGGTCTTTAACTTAGATGAGCAGTAGAACTGTAATCAGGATATTTAAGAAATCATTCCCTTTTGCATCCTTTCTACTGCACAAATGGATCATATTCATTCTCAGTTTAAAAAAAAAAACAAACAACAACAACCCTCCCCTAAAAAAAAAACCAAAAAACAAACCCACAAAACACGGGAAGAGGAATTTATAAGCTAAATATGAAACTATCTTGAAATCAGAAATGCTGCTTTTTGTCTTTCAGGTGGAGTTTTGGGTATCTCATTCTGCTTACCATCTATTATTCAAACTCCCTAGTAACATTATTGCTGCCATGATGAACCAGGATTTTTCCCCTTAATAGACTGCTGAAATGAGCAAATAGCATCTACAGCAGGTGTATTATCAGAGTGGCGGAGATATAGAATTAGAAAGCCTGAATAAAGTGTCCATAAAAATACTGCAATGATATTACATGATTTAAGTCCTAGAATTGTGTATTTGAATTTCTGGAACAAAAAGTTTGGGTTTTTTTCTGAAAAATAGGGGCTTTTTAAGACTTTTTTTGTCTCAAAGGAGAACTGATAGAAAATTCACAATAAGATCTAAAAATATGATCTAATAAAACAGTGCATATGCCTGCAAAATCTCAGGGTTGCAGCCACAGATAAGTGTACATAGATAAGTGAAGTTCATGTCATACTTTTTCCTCTATTAAATGATCACTTTATATCATTGTTTTTTGAATAGAAGGCATTTTTCAAATAAAATTTATTGCATACACAGACAAGAATAAGATATGCTAGGAGATGGTAAAGTGTAAATGTGCTTCTTATCCCAATGACGAAATATATGTGAGTTATGTAACATAGGAAACTGATAGGCACCGGGTTTACCACTCTGTTCTCTGCACACTTTGAGTGTAACATATAAATTAGTCTACTGCAGACATGAGTGTGTATTTATATACTGTGCCATGTCACCTATGTCAGATATGCTGTGAACTCTCTCTGTATACATACCTAAGTGTAAGTATCTTCACTGATGAGTATTTCAGTCCTTAAGACTTGCTGGAACATTTCAAATGAAACTTTCTGAATACTTATCAGCAGACTTTATTGATCTCTACAAAATATTTCCTGATGTTTAGATTTGCCATTTACACTGGACAAATTCCTTCAAACAGTATGTTTAACATGGTCACGTCCAGCATCTTGCTACTGAAGTTCACCCTAATTCCATTTTGTTTCATAGGTCAGAATGTTGAATTTACTTACCTTTTCAGGTTGACCACATTGTCTCATCTCCACTTTAATGGGTTAATTTCGTGGACTGCATCTATACATCAAAGATTTTGGAGACTTCTTTTTCCTTTTTTACCCAAGAAAGAGAAGTAATTGTTGCATTGCTATATTCTAGGTTAATCTCCACATTTTTACAGCTCTGAAGTTGGTTATTTTTTCCTTCTTACATTTTCTTTCAACAGAAAACGTTGGAAGAAAATTTCTAATTATCAAAGAAGGAAGATCTTGAAACAGCTTTTCAAGAGGACAAGACAAAAAAACTAGCCACCTTTAAAAGAGATTCATAATCATCCTAAATTAAAGAGTGTTATTACTGTAATAAAAGAAGACAAGATATATTGACATAAGAACTTCTTCTATATGTCTTCCTGCTGTGGATTATCTAATAGTAATATATTAAGGTTTCTATCATGCTCAAAATTCAATTACAAAACTTGTATATTTATGGTACAGTTTCTCTAAAACAGTTACCTTTAGCACTTAAGAGCTCTCTTGTTTATCTTTCTGTAAATCATGAAAACCTTTTTCCTCTTTCTGTCATTTTCATCTAGTCTTATCTTTATCTGTTTAAATAAGTAATTTCATACATATTTGAACTGTGTGTAGGTATGGTAGGTATTAGTTAGAAAAAGGATTCACAATTTTTCAGTAATAGATACATAAAGATGTAGGATCCTGTCCCAATCAAGTTAAATCCTGATACAAAGGCTTGCTTCTGCTTTTCTTCCTGGCTTATTTTATTATCAGTCAATTGTAATTAGAATTTTCAAAAATTTAGCAGTGAGAATTCAGTTCAGTGACTTGGACTATCATTAACTATCAGATGGATACATGACTAAAGTATGTCATAGTCATCTATTTTCACTCATAAATTTCTCAGGTTTTCATTCATATGATATAAGTAGTCTGGGGAATCTAGGAGGTGATCTGTACATACCACATAAACCAATAAAATTCTTCATCTTATGTCATAGTGTTCACTAGCTCTTTATCAGGGCTTTTGAAATAATCTTTACTTTAAGGTCTTGAAAAATAGATTAAAAACCTTTGGCAAGAGGTGGGGGGGATGTGATAAGCAGACTTCTAGCTTAGAACATGAACTGATGAAATTTTTTTAGTTCTTTAGCAGCTATAGTCCTTCTGAATTGAAAACTGAGATGTGAAAGTAAAATAGCATATGTGCTAGCAGCATTTTGTCTGTTGTTTTTTTTTTTCCAAAATACTGCCCTGCGTATGTCTGAAACATGTCTGGGTCTGTAGCTGAGATCAGAGGATGCACTGAAAGGTGGGAACACTTTATGTGTGTTCATGTAGAGATGTTCTAGGCAGTCCTCACACTATGGTTCATTCAAGAAATTAAATAAAAGTAGATGAGAGAAAGAAGACAGGGGAATAAAATTGACTTCATATTCTAGGATTAGATGTGATTGATCATGGCATTTGGTTCTGCTGGACATTTTTGATGTTTTGTAGTAAATTAATAAATAAACAAGGTACTATCTCTCAAAATGAAATTTGGCAGAAGGCAGTTAGTCTGGATCAATTAATGTCAGAAAACAAAAGTCATATGATAATGACATACCTTTTAAAAAAACATTTAGCACGTGTGTCTTAAGCTTTTAAACAAGTCAGAAATTCCAGAGATTAAACAGATCTGATACCACCTAATTTTAATTGAATGTATTGTATTTTTAATATACTTCATTCGTGACAGGTTCCCCTCTACTTAGTTTGTACTGGTTTTGTCTCTCAAACAGGACTTGCAAACTATCTGCTTTGAACTTCAGCCCAGAGCTCTAGTTAGCACTATAACTACAGTTGCTTAAGTGACTTATTAAAAACATGTTATATAACAAGTTTATTCTTGGCAAGTAAGTAAAAGACATTTAAAGAGGTGTTGTGGTTTTACCACAAAATTAGTGATTTTGACAAGAGATGTCCTAGAGAAGCCACAGACACACCCCAAAAAAGAAAGAAAAACACACAAATATCACAGTTTATTTCACACACACAGAAAAACTGACAATAAAGTGCAAAAAACAGACAAATTAAGCTTTCCCAGTGCCCGTGTTGGGGTGAGAACGCGCCGGAGTAGTGCTGGTCTCTTTCTGGGGCTCCCGGAGTGATGCCGGGATAATTAGAGAAGGCCCGCGGCCGATCTGAGAACCCACAGCAGCGTGAGCCTCCGCCTGGCTTTTCTGAAGAAAAACACTCAAAACAATTAGAAACCGCGAGCCCCCCCCCCCCTTCCCTATAGCNCCCCCACCCCAGCGGTCCCCGCTCCTCCTGTCAGCAGCCCCCCTCCGGGGTGAGGCCGGGGCCATACAGGGCCGCGCCGGGGGCTCGGCACCGGGGCTGCGTGGGCTGTGCCCAGGGCTTGGAGCAGGGCCACGGCCGACCCCGGCCCGGGGCTGGGGCCACGCCTCCAGCGGTGGTTCCTGGCGGTGCACGCCGCCACACCCGCCCCGTCGACCCACGGCCGATGCTGCTCCGAGGGACGCACACGCTGAGCATCGCTGCCGCTGGGCTGAGCCGTGCCATGCCGTGCTGACGCCTGGGGAAAAGGGGCTACCGAAAACCACGCGGGCACAGGCGCCGGTGCCGCCCGCAGCCCTCCACCGCCGGCTCCGGGCGCGCCCTCGGCCTTCTCGCATGGTAGGAAAAAAGACTGGTTTTACTTTCACTTTCTCCCCACGACAAGAGGTGAATGAAGTTGTCAAAACTGGACAAAGTCAGCAACTTCAAAATTATTTTTTCTCTGTTACTGAATTGGACACAAGCACCAGCCCTGTGTAAAAAGTAATTCTAGACCACCTTGGTGTTCCTATTTTCCAATATCAATATAAGGAAAAGTAGACAAGGGAATCTACAGTCTGGATCTTTAGACCAGGTTTCTGCTGGTGCAATATTATGGAATCAGATGGTGTGAAGACAAGAGATCTTGACTCAAAGTATATAGAATCTACATTTTCAGTATGCCTAAATAATATGTGGACAGAAAAAAAAATACGTACACGTACACTATCGTATTCACTTTAATACAAATAAAGTACAAAGAATATAGGTTATTGTGGCATGACAGATAGGGTCACAAATGGAGAGATAAGCTTTTGACAGTTTTCTGGAAGACCCCAGCACCTGGGGAGACATCCCCAGAAACTGATAAGCTATGATGTGAAACAGGATTGACTGAAGAATGGGATGAGATGGAAATCTCACAGCCTTTCTTCCCAAGACATCCTGAAGGCATGGAATCAGACATGATCCTTGGGCTTCTGTTTCCATCCTCCTTCCATCCCAAAGCAATAGTCTAACACCCCCAAAATGTTTGTTTATATGCCTGACTGTCACTCAAACTTGTCTAAGAGGAAGAAAGAAATAAAAGAGATTGGAATCCAGAGAAAAATTGCGAAGTTCCATCCATATTCACGGAGGTAACTGACAAACACCTCTCTACCTCCACTCCACTTGGAATATCTCGTAGTGGTTGATTATTAACTACTTTTGCTTTCTTTCCTTTTTATATTTAAAATTATGCTTTGCCCTAGGGTGGGTGTATTGCTGTTAAGTTTTGTTTTACAGTTAAGTGGGTTTCGTTGTCTAGTTTGTTTTACTGTTAAATTCGTGGTGCAGCTAAGGTTATTTTGCTGTTAAGTTCTGAGGTTTTGGATATTTTGCTCTAGTGTGGATATTTCCTGCTAGTAAAATACTTTTGGTTACCCTGCTCTAGCATAGAAGGTTTTGTTATTAAATTGCTTTGTGGCCATTTGTGTATCTTGCTAGTATGTTGCCTATACGTAACCACATTATATTTTTGTATTAAAATGTTATTGCAGACGTATCAAATTCTCTTAAATTGTCACAATTTGGTATTAATAAACTTGTTATTTCATGATCAGAGATAGTCTGTGGTATTGCAGTGCTGATAGTCCTCAAAGGTGAAATAATTACCGGGGAGGCTCGCTGAAGGGCCTTGCTCTCTCTCTCTTGTTATTTAAGTGAAGTCCCTGAAAAACCTCCCATTCAAATTCAGCAAATCTGCTAGTGAAGGGTCTCACTTAAGGAAACTGCTAGCAGACTGGTTTGGACATCCTTCTGGGGAGTAGGACACTGAATAACCCCCTAAAATATACTAATATTCCCAGGATGGAATTCTCATTTTTTTCTGTTCCACTTCACGTGACAGTTATACATTTTTAAGACTAAAAATATTTAGAAGTTTATATTAACATACTCATCTTGTTGGGACTACTGGAAGACAGAATTTGAAGTAAAGTGTGCATGCTGAGATTTGGATTCATGGAAGAAATCCTTGATCAACCATCAAAAATACATATCATTAAGAACTCCGTCATTACGTATTAACAACATGTGGACATCTCCCTTTGATCAGCAGCCTGAGTGCAGATCACCCTCATATCAAGTTTTTAAGCAATGCAAGTCTGTATTTCCTGTCTCTAAAAGAATGATTTTCAGTCACTAAGGATTAAATGGAAGACTAAAACTAACTTTTGTGGCTACACAGCAATAGGAAATATATTTATGTTATTTCACACCTCTATAGGAGAGGGTGACAAGCCTGAAGTTAAGGAAAGAGCCCAACACTTGTACAAAAGGAAGAAGTTTCCCATCTGAAATATCTGGCTCTTTAAGATGTGGCTTACTTGCTTTCAAATGTCATCTCAGCACTATCTTTTTCTCTCTTGCTGAAGGATGTCAAAGTGATGTCATGCAGAATCATTTCCATTCTTGAAAAATGTCCTTCCTGTAACATTTTTATCCTTTCCAAATGACATATACTCTTAACAACTCAAAGCAATATTTATCTACTTGAGACTAAGATTAGACCCTGGGAAATGAAGGCTCTCCTGAAAGCCTACTAGTTCAAAATCAGGCTGTCCTACAACCAGAAAAAAAAATAAAATTTGAGCTTAAGGCAAGAAAGGCCAGATCAGAGGAAAATCATTAAAGCTTAAGTGTTACTACTTCCTACTTCATGTTGCCCAGGGTACTTTTTCAGTCTTTTTTATTGGTGTCCCTTCTCCTAATCTATGTCTTTGCATTTTTATTTTTCTTCATTACAGATGCCATTCTTTATAATGTATGATCTGTACTGTATGGATCAACAAAGCAGCTGCTACAATTAGTGGGTTTTTCTTTATCTGTTAATCATTTCAATGGTGTAAGTTATATATATACTCCAAAAATATTTATAGTATGTTGACTCAAGCACTGCAGACACGTGCACATAAACGTAGAGAGAGATCCACACATACTTGTCAGACATTCAGAAAACTGAGCAATGAAGAGTTATTGTTACACATCTCAACTGGGCTCCTTTATCTGCATTATAGCAGCTCAAGAAACACACCCAAAGATGATCAGAAACTCAGGCTTCTTTTGCATTTTCAGGTTTGATGAATTTGCTATTTTATTCTCCTGAATTCCTTTGAAAACTGAAGCATTAATGTCATTCAAGCTTGGTATGCCTGAACAAATTTTTTTCCCAAGGAAGGTTAAGACTTGACCAATGAAGTCAATGGAAAATGGAAATTTCCTAAACATGTTTACCAAAAGTTGCTGTTGAAAGACATTTTAATCAAAAAAAAAAAAAATAATCAGGTAGTGCTACTTATCCACCTAAATTTGGGACAGTCTGTCATAATTGCCCTTGAGGATCAATTCAAGTAAAAAAGGGATTTATTTTTAACAAATTGTGTTTTTCAAAAATTACTATTCTTTTGCTCTCATATGCAGATTATTCACTTTTATCATGTTGATTATCTTCAGCTTCTGGTATGTCAAAGTACACAAATGTATTATTTGCTCTTTGAGATTCTCTGGGTGGGCTTTATCTCGTTTAGTTTCAATCATCCCAAAGTTGATATCTGCCTCCATCAAAGCTCAGAGAGGTTTTTGACGAATAGCAAGATGTGATTTTGTTGTCTATATTAATCATGTTACAAAGTCATTTTATTACCGTTCCAGGATCATTTCCAGCCTATAGACATTACTTCTCCTGGGGATGCCAAGACACTCATACGTTTGTCTTTTATTTCTCACCTGGGTTATTGTAATTCATTACTTGCTGGTTCACTTGTGACTTTTTGTTTTTGTTGCTTACAGCTGGTACAAAATTTGGCGGCTTGATTGCTTATGAGATTTCTAATTACATTACTGCAATAATGAAATAGTTTCACTAGTCTCTTATGAAAGAGCAGATTGCTTTTAAAAGTTTACTCCTAACTAATAAACATACACAAAAGACCATTTATTGCTTGAGCCATTATAAAGTGACCATTCCCTTTATTCTGATTGTCTTTCAAATGATAGGAGTTTCAGCTGTTCTTTGGTTGTTGTTCTACATATTTGTAACACATATAACTTAAATTTCAGAGAGTCTTTATTAGATAAGTATTACATCCTCAATTTTTATAACTTCTTTCTTCTCCCTGCTCGTGGTGATTTATTCTAAAATGTATCAGATACCAAAAAAATATATATATATGTTTGCATATTCACTGATATCAAATACTGAAACATTGATTTGGTTGCACCTTTTCAACTAAGATGGCAGAGATAGTTATGTTGTGTATATCACTTGTTCAGAAAGGGGCCTCTAACAGAACAAGACTGAAATAGAACAGCACTGAAAATTTGAAAAAAAACCCAACCAAACCGAACCAAACCAGGAACAACAAACAACCACACCCACAAAAAACATCAACAAAAAGAAAATCCCAAAGCATTTTAAACAAACATGATTAGCATTTAAGATTATTTCCCCAAGTTTTCAGATTGATTTGAACTAAAACTTACAGTAAAGGGTAGACTAAAGTAACAAAAAATACTTAAACAAGTAATACAACTCCTAGGTTCATTTGCAAATGAAACCTTGAAGAAACCTGTGCACAGTGAACCTCGAAGCACAGTGACAATGTTTTATTTCATTTGCTTACTAAAAGCTCCCTGCAATATTTTAGTCAGTAATTTTAGTCAGTAATTAATAAGCTCAGCTGTACTACATCACAAGTCATGTAGATTGCAGAGGATGCATCAAATTAATATAATCATGCTGGTATGCATTCAAGATAATTTTCTGTTTTAAAAAATGTGTGAATTTATGCTTACCCCATCCTTTGATACAGAAATTTTGAAAGGCTGATGAGAAGATTGGAATAACTTTATCACACAAAACAAACTAGGGCTCTGACATTTAGAAAAAAAAAATAATAAAAAGAAGAAAAGGGAAAAGATGGTAAAGAAGATGATGACAAAATTCTCTAAGAATAGTTAAAGAAACTAAGAAGTTGAGTGAGGGACAATCATTCAGCAATAAAATTGTCCACATGAGGTATAAAATTAAGAAAAGGAAAATGTGTTTTCCAGAAAGCACAGGCAAATCAAAGAAACTACTGCCACAATGTATTT
>VYZS01086675.1:0-16130 GCA_013400695.1 Neodrepanis coruscans | reverse complement strand
AAAAGATTTCTCTGATAAATTCGAATATAATAGAGCTCTGTTGCTACTTAAAAGTCTCTGGAATTTCAGTTTTATTTGCAGAAAAACTATTTATAAAGAAAATGCCCATTAGAAAAGAAAAGTGAAACTAAAGCAAAGTTATGAATAATAAAGATAATATTTGTCTATTTTTTAAAAAAGGACTTAATGGCTACTGTGAAGTAATTGGAATATTTTCATTATTTATTTCAAGGCTTTCTTTCTCTGTTATCTCATTTGCTACTGTTATTTGCTACAGTATGAAGCCTCTTAGATAAATTAATCAGACTGCTGGCAGCTGCCTGTAGATAAAGAGCTATCTTATAATTACTGCAGTAGCGTTTTAGCTGCTCCTAGGTTTCACTTCTGTCTTCACCTCCATATCTGATGTAGAGGAGCTACATCATGTAGTGAATGTTTAAACATCATGTGTACATGATGTAGAGAAATGTTTAAACCAGAATTTTGAAAAAATCTTTTGCTCCAGTGTCTGTGGATGCTGATGTTGAAGGTTTATCAGAGGTAATATACTTTTCTTACCCATATGAAGTAGGCTTGCTTTCTTTCAGCATTTTCTTGTATGACAGCAAAACATTATTAAAGGCTATTCATGAAAAATTTCTTTGTACAAAAATCTTGTAGAGTCCAATTTCCTGTGCTTTTGACAGGGTAGTTGCTCTCAAACTGATGTAAGTAGGAATGTCTTGACCTAATTAGTGGCTGAAGTTTATCTTTATAATTCTTTTCCTCCTCTGTTTCATCCTGTCGTATCGTTTCTCTCCCAAAAAGGCAATTCACCATAATTTGATGAATCTAATGGCTGTTGGTTAATAGGTATTTAAACATTTCTGAGTTGACTTGAGGCTTATATGGCCTGTGTTGCTGTATTGCGCACTGAAACAAGTGGAAAAATCTTCATTTTTCCTGCTGTTAGATTTGGATCAGAACTTGTTTGTGTAGCTGTTTTATCAAACATCCAGTACATACAAGCACAAAGTGTCACACATTGCCAGCAGAGCTGGAAAATGTTAGAAATAGTACATTCATATAAGTCAGTCACGGGTGCCTGTGTTATGGCTGTAATGCTCAACTTAGGCACTCTGTGTTTGAATGGTTGTTCCATCTCTCTGCTTCAGGTATATCCATCTATAAACCAAAACTCTTCCCAGTGTGCTGGCTTAGAGTGAATTTGATTGATACTTGGATTTATTTGATTTATTGTGTCCATCTTTCCAGTCCTTTTATGGCCTTTTTAAGGAAACCTCTCTCTGATTGTAGGGCCTCTCCTCAGTAGGTCATCTTGCAGTTGGGTCTCTGGCCAGGCTGGGGATGGCAGCTGTGGCTGGCTGTGATCACCTCAGCAAGTTAAGTTTTGTTCGACACCTGCAATTCTGCTCCCTCTGTAAAACATCAACAGAGGTGCCCAGAGGCCAGACAGCTTTCACTAGGCACAGCACTATTTATTTCAGGAACAAAAACTGTCAGAGGAGCAAACCTGTAATAAAAAAATCCAAACAGAAAGTCTGCACAAATGCTGAATAGAGAGGGTATTAGGTGTCACAAGCCTTGGCAGATATATTAGTGCAGCAGTATCAGTTCTTTGTTCCAACCCATCTTGCCTTTACCTGGCTGCTCTTTGATCCAGTGAGAGTGACTTATCAGGCTGAATCACTTTTTGCCTTTCCCAGTTTCTGTCTCCAGTGGGCTACTTCAGCCAGACAAAAACAGGATATGCTGTTTCTAGGCCCACCAAGTGTGATATAAACACAATTAGCTTTTGCATCTGTTTAACCCCTTCACTAGTAGATACAGTCAACATTTAAATGCAAGGGTCTCTGAGTATTCCCAAGATGTACGACAAATCCTCCCTTTCAGTGCTTCCAAGGTTCACCTCTGTCATTTGTGTGGTGTTGACATTGTTGTAGCAATGCACCAAAAATCTTCTGTAGAGGAGTTTCTGTAGTGGTGTTTTGCTTTTATGGTCTTTTAAGGAACTAATGGTAAAGAAGCCTGCAGATTGTCAGTTCTTTTCCTTAAATATATTTAAAATGTGGTAGAGGTGTTTACTGTGTGCCAAAAGTTTCCCATTTTCATTTATTATTTCTCCATAAAATAACAGCTGTGGTATTATGAACCTCTTTCTAGGCAAATGGGTGGAAAAGAGTTTTCCACTTCAGCTAACATGCTGAATGTCAGGAGAGGGAAATAATGCAGACAGGGAGTACAATTGCTTCGTGCCTTCTTGGTGATTTCCAGGATCCTTATGCCTGTGGATAAAAATGCCTCTGTGCTGTGCAATGACCATATCACTATGTAGCCCAGACTGATAATGAAGTCAGTAATGATCACCTACTAATTATTTCTGAAGAAATCAGTCAGTGGGGGATACTGGTGCACCACTGGATTTGGCCTCAATAATTCAAAAGAACCATAATCCATGTAGCAAACTCAGACTGTTGACTGGATAGAATCAATCACAGCAGAAACAATGGACAGCACAGACATAAAATTCTTGGCAGGATAAGGCTTAAAGCAGAAAGATTTGGTTTTTAGAGGTTGTCATGCCAGCCATGTGGATTTTGAAGGTTCAGCATATGTTTTTCTTCTCTTAGTTTTCTGGTTTAGAGCTAAATTATTCCCACTCCTTTAGTGTTTATAACACTTAAAACACATTGTTCGTAACACTGGAATATTCCCATGCTGCCCTCCACAACTACAGTAATGACTCTGTATGCATTTACCTTTTGTAATCTTTTTCATTCATTGATCTCTTCAGCCCTAAAGACATTTTTTGATTCACTGGAGGTCTTCCATTTCATAATAAATTTATAATTGAATATCATTTTAATCCAGGTTACTCCAGATTCTCAAGATATACTTTGCAACATGGTGCTTCAGTGCACACATCTGATTTGTGTTTAGGTGGGGGATTTTTTACTGATGTATCAGATCACAAGCTCCTGTCTAGTATACTGTCTGCTGTTCTGTCTTTCAACTTTGCTATAAACGCATTTTTCAAATACTGCAAATTATTTCCCCCCTATTTAATGAACATTGTTAACCTGGACAAATGTCATCCTTGTTCACATTTCAGATCTTCCAATGTCCCTTTATATCACGTGTTTATACTGCCTTGAGCCTGCTGAATCTCTTATTTTAAAATATTTTCTAGCACTGCGCTGTTTTCTCCTAATCCTCATTTTCCAAATTGCACTGTAGTCAGTAGGTTTTAAACCAACCATGCCTGCCTTTCTGTGTGCCTGGAACCATTTTACTTGGTACTGTCATCTACTGCTCTCAGTGACCAAGAATTATTGCAGCTTTGCCAACTCTGTTTTATTGCAGTTTATGCTCTTTTAACTCCCTACTTTCTTTCGGTTTTTCTCTTGCCACGTCATCCTCTCACTACTCTTCTCCACTCACTGTTCACATTTTCTCCCTCCCAATTTATTCTTTTTTCGTTGGACAATTTTTGTGGGATTAAAATAGAATCATCCATGTACTTGTAAAAAAAGCATATGCAAAACTCTTAGATCAATGACTGAGCTTGCAGCACCAATGAAGGATTAGGCCATTGTTTTGCAGAACTCTTTTTCATAAGAAGTTATAGGAGGAGTGATGCTAACTGTAAATTGTAGGATATTCATTGCCTGCAGCACAAATTGGCAAATGAATTAACAGTGAAGTTTCAGTCATCACTGGATGTAGCTGCTGAAGTCAATAGGAATGTTCCTATTGACTCCTATAATGATAGCCATTATTTGTGATTTTTTTTTTTTACTGTGGTATCCTTGTAAATAAAAGATTGGTATCTGCATCTTCTACATATATTTCTCATTAATATCTCCTCTTCCGGAGAATGATGACTGCTTGTATTGTATAGCTCTTTGGAAGCTGTTCTGGTTTAGGACAATATTAGGTGTTATCAACAGACAAGAGACGTATAGAAAAAAGGCAACAATTTATTGAATATATGGGATGGGTGTGAATATGGATGAGTGTATGGATGTGGATTTGAACGAGCTGATATAAATTTGTTATTGAAGTGGTGAACCAAAGAAAAACCCACAAAACAGTAATCAGTGTCCTTGGAAACAGTTGTCCCTTATGCCCCGTGGCGGTTGCAGTGTGCTGTGGTGCAGGAGCTGCAGTGACTCCTCCAAGGCAGTGGGGGATGCTCAGGAGCACAGAGGGTGCAGTGACTCCCTCCCAGCTGGCAGGGGCACTGTGTGTCTGTGGGCATGGAGACTGGAGAGGGAAGGACCACGTGCTAATACAATGGCAGGTGCTGAGGCCGGGGAGAAGCCCCTGCGGTGAGGATGGGCCCACAGCACTCTTCCCACGGACTGAGACGGACTGGGAACGGAGGGAACACAGTGGGAGGCTTAGAGATGGGAGTGCACAAACCCAGATCTTCAGTGGAGAAAACTGCGGTGAGCCCGGCCGGCCGCGGTGCCTGCAGAGGCCTGAGCAGTTGGAAACAGTGGGTGGTGGTGCCAGGTGTTGGCAAGAGAAAAGCTGGGGCGGCATGGGTCGTGCTGGAGTTCCTCTGCAACCAGCATTGGGGAGAGGGGTCGGTGCTGCCATATACTCATGTCCCTCACAAAAGAGAGAGTGGGTCCACTAGTTCTCTTATAACCTCAGTCTACCTTCCCAGAGTTCTCTGTATGGTTTGGGCAGTCTCTGCCCCTTTTCCCCAGGTACCTCCCAACCATGGGGACCAATGGGAGATCAAGTTAAAAAGGTATCCCCTCCCCAGCCCATCACAGAAGTACAGTTTCCAAGGGTTAGATTTTGTGATGCTAAAGGATTGCGAAAGGAAACACTTGCATGGGCTGATGCAGCTCACTACAAGCTACTACAAGCTACACTTGTGAATTGCAAAGGTGGTTGTCATTATTTTATGTTCTTCTTCAAGTGATAAATTGGGTGGGTGGTAAGAGAATAAATTATAAACTAGAAGCTTATCCATGGCTTACACTTGTATTAGCTTTCAAAATAATTTAATTTTATTAATATTTTATGAAGGGTGTAGAACATAAATCTTAAGAGGAGGAGCAGCTGAGGGAGCTGTGTGGTATTTTGACCTGGAGAAAATGGGACTCAGAGGAGACCTTATCACTCTACAACTGCCTGAAAGGATGTTGTAGCCAGATGGGAATTGGTCTTTTCTCCCAGGCGACAAGTAACAGGACAAGAGGACACAGTCCCAAGCTGCTCCAGGGGAGGTTTACATTGGACATTAAGAGGAATTTCTTCACAAAAAGGGTGATTAGACATTGGAATGGACTGCCCAGGGAGGTGATGGAGGTGTTTAAAGAAAAACTGGATGAGGCACTTAGTGCCATGGTTTAATTGACATTGTGGTGTTAGGTCATAGGTTGGACTCAGTGATCTCAGAGGTCTTTTCCAGCCTAATTGGTTCTGTGATTTACAAAATCCCTTTCGTGCAGCTTTCCGTGCAATTTGCAAAGCAGATCAACCAGAGCTCAGCCTCTTTGTACAGAAAATGATCTTTAAAAGCATTTTGCTAGCTATCTTCGTATGTCATTATAGTACAGACATATATATTGACCAAAAGCACTTTTAAATTTCAAAGTAAAGCAAATTTATTCAGCTGAAAACTGTCTTTTGGTAATTTCAGGAATACAGCATTTTTTTTTCACAACGTATCAAGACTTGAAGTGTAGCTTTTATTTTTTTATCATAATTACATTAAATTTTTAGAAAGCAACTGATGTAGTATGTAGTGCTAGATCAAATTAGTGATGGATAAGACACTGAAGTAGCGTACCAAATTCAGGCACCTAGCTGACACTATGTTCTTGTCTCACATTATTTATTTGTTTCTTTGAAGGTAGCACAGGTTATTGTAAATTTTGTAGGGATTAGTCGTGGAGAATGTGGAAAGATAGGCTGGTCATGCATATCAGCAAAATACTGTTTGAAGAGACCAGAGTAGGTTTTCATTTCTGCCTCTTAAGTAAAACCAGGCAGACCAAAAGGGTCACTCGGCTGTTTGTAATTTGAACTCCATCAGTCCTTCTGAGGAAGATGTGTTGACTAGCTGCTTTTCTGCAGGAATTCCAGGCAAGCTTTCAAATACGGAGGTCCTGTCTGTTTAGTGTAGGCTGCTGACAGGATTTAAAGATTGCTTTGCATTTATTACAGATCTGTTTGAGGGGTTGCCTTTATCAACATTTTCCCTAAATCCTCTGAAGGATTTTTGTCAACTAGATACTGTCTTACATCTAAAAGATAGCTTTCTTTGGTGCCCATGGTTCTTTATCTTTCTCTTTAGTGTTGTGAAGTATATTGGGATGCCCAGCATGGAAGTGACAGCACGGAATATTTTTAGCAGTTAAGTGCTGTGCTTGGAGGTATCTGGTTCGGAGTCCACCAGAATTGCTGCTGGTTCCCAAAGCACTTGTTATTATTTGTTTCTAGCATTCCTTGGTCCCTCTGTCTGCTATTCAGGCCCTGGCTGCTGGGCTCCTGGTCATGCATCACCTTCTCAGTTTTGTCTAAGGACTGTGCGAGATGTGGGAGGTCTGTGGGAGCTGTGGTTCCTGTCGCAGTTGAGGTCTGCAGCCTCCTTCCCTCTCCAGCAAGAGGCAGCCGGAGCTTCTGCATGACCCAGAGCAGGGGAGGCAGAGAGCAATGTCTGCTGGCTCCTCATCTCAAACACCTCACCATCCATCTACAGCTCCAGGAGCAACTGATGATTTGCAAAGTGCAGCACATCCTGAATACTCCCCTTATTTTACACTTTCCTTAATTAGTTCGCTGTTTACTGTCCAGGGAAGAGCTGCAGATCTTAGAGTGATGGCAAAGTGTTTGCTTTTTGGCCAAGCAGGGCCAAACCCAGGCTATGCAGAGGAAGCAGAGATTTAGTTTAAAGGTTAATCACATTTCAGAATTAGAAGGAGGAAGATACTTCATTGGAAAAATGTCAAAAGCCATTAGCTGTTGGCTGGAATATATGAAAGGGAGCAGCATTAACTCTGCTCATCATTTTGTGTGGAGGTGAAACGAGGCATTTCACCATTTACCTTTGGGAATTAAGATGCAACATGTTTTAAAGGTCAGTTCCTTTGTTAGAGGGTTTGTCAGTAGAAACAAGAAATTAAATTTGTTTTTTTCTGTATGTACTCTTTCTCCTTAACATACTGTACCATCTATTCACTTACATATGGCGTGAATGTTGATAAATATATGTACAGGTATATGTACATATATGTAATGCACTAAACAGCCCTGTATTTCACATGCACAATTTTCTTTGTCAATGTACTACATACAAATGTCCATGTTCCAGGAATAGCATGCCTGGAATAGTATCACTTGCCAATTAAAACAGGTTGATCAGGCATATTCATATATTCCAGGCTCCTGACAAGTTTTAACTACTGCTATTTTTAACCTGCCAGAGGATATTCTTTCTTATCTTTTACCTTCCAAAAATACATACCTTCGAAAACTGAAAGAACAAGATTTCCCTTTTGCACCTGAAAGTATTTTTCTAGAGATGAAATTCTGCTGGCTTAAAAATCCCAATGAACATAAATTCTTACTGGACTAAAAGTAAGTTTTATTTTTCTAAAAATAGAGGAGTACTTAGCCTTTCAGATACAAACAGGGTTTACAACTGATAGTGAGGAGGGATCTACATACTAGATTTCTAAATCACAACAAATACATTTTATATACAAAATTTGTTTATACTTAAAGTCTTAGCTGCTCCTTTTTGGGGTGACCTGCATATTGTAGAGCTCCATAAACTCATATTCAAATATCCTTTCTGCTGCTTGAGCCTGTATTTCATCAGTGGCCACTGTCCATAAGCTATGCGCCCGTGACTAGCTCCATGTGTGCATCCCTTCCCCAGGGTCCCGCTTTGCTCTGGACACTGTCCTTCGCACACGCCCCTGTCTCTTGCCTCCGTGGCAGAAGACAGTGTGCAATAGCTACTCAATGGGAGCAGCTTGCTCCAGCTTTCCTGTGGTCTCACCTGTGAGCTGTAACCATAGACTGGCTGGCTTATCCCTTCCCTTCTGTGGTCTTCTACCATGGACATGCAGATAGATAGTGGTCTTTTTTTCTCAGCCTGATTTTCCAGACTTCCTGCATATTTTCAACAAAAAGGAGGAAAGTGCTTTCTACAGTCATCCCCACTGGCTCACCTTGCAATAGGGTTGCAATAGGGGTGTGATTTAGTTTGGGTATGGGCATATGTCGACACCTCTGTCAAATTAGGGGGGTTGTGTGATGCAGAGTTCACGCTGCCGCTGTGCCAGCTGCAGGAAGTGGACAACAGCCAGTAACACTTCCAACAGTGGAAGTGCTGGCTGGCCCCCCAGAAGCTGTGTATGAACACAGTATTTTAAAGCTGATTCTGTGATCTCCTCTGGCCCTTAACTCTTGCCTAAAATGTCTGCAATTTCTTAAGCAAGGCGATCCCGTCCAGCTCAGCTAATCCTCCTTAAGCAGTCATAAACAATGTATCTTGAGGAACAGTGATTACCCCATGCATCTTAATAACGTGGCAGGTATTGGAGGATGTCCAACAGCTCACAGAGACTAAATATGACAAATAAATATCACAAGTGATGAAGCCAGAGAACAGCATGCTGGGGCTGAGGGATGCTCTCAGTGCCCCACCAGGTTGAGATCCAGGCAGGGTTCCCAGTCTCCAGCTCAGTGCAACATTTCAGTATATGCTCACCTTTAAGTAAAAAGTGTTTTCCCTGCCAAAGCAAAAGGGAAAGTTTGTAAGTTTAAGTCTTCTCACATATATATGTGTTTCTACTTCCAGAGAATAATATGGGTAATCCTTGATAATCTGTGTCTAGAATGGTCTTAAGCTGAAGGTATTCTTTAGTAAGACAAACTCTAAGAGTAATGGATGTATACTTATCTGCCTTTTTTATATAAATAATGTGGAATTTAAAAGAAGACACAACCAGCTATAAAGTACAGAGGAAGAGCAGAAATCATACCAGAGGATTTTATTATTGAAGAGTTACTGCAGAGATGTTCTTCAATATAAAGCATGAAACACAGTTAGGTGAAATAATTTCTAGCAATTAGCAAGTCAGCAAAGGAAAAAGTTATTGTAGATATCTATTTATATTTATCCATTGCTATTTATAATTATCCACTGGAATCACTCATGACCTTTTTAAAAAGATTTCTGTTGTAAATCCCTCAAGAGAGTAGCAACAAACAGTTCAGTGTTGGTACCTGCTTACCTTCCTCCTTTGAGACCACGACTATATAAAGCTAATGGGACAATGTTGACATCTGCTTGCTGCTTTATTCTTTAGTGAAAGTGTAGTTTCCTTCAATTTAAAGTGTCTTTTTTTAACTAGTGTGACAGTTTTTGAGTTTCTCAGCTTTATCTGTTGGTCTGTGTCTTCTGCTCTGCAGTTGTTCACACCATCAGTCTGTCCTCAGGCACAGTATCCCTTGTGTGTGTGCCATTGTCTTTGTTTTCTTGTTGATATATGTAACAACAAAGTCAATTCATCACAGTATTTACAATTGATGTATTTTAATCTCAGATTGAGTGGTTCACATTTTTTTCTCTGTTTTTAGAGTGACTAGTAATTGATGTAATTGCCTTTAGAACCAAGTCTCAGCATCCACCCAGGACCCAGTTTCTTTAGCAAGGTTAAGTTGGTTAAAGCACATTTGTATGAATCTCTGTTAAAATTAAAATTGTCCTTACTGCTCGAAGGAAGAATCCAGGAGATTGCTGTCTGGTCCCTGCAGACAGAAATTGTGGCCTTTTGCTTGTGCAGAACACAGATGTGAAATCCATTTCATCTCCCTGAAGCTGGAGGAATGAGGCCACAATCCAGCCCATCCTGGGTTGCTGCAAGAGGATGGTATTTTGTTGCCAGTCATTTGGTTTTGGAGGCCAAGGGCTATGAAGGTGCCCAGTGAGTGGGATTTTTCAAAAATAATTGTGCCCATGCTTCAAGAAATAACCACACCTGTTGTGGTAAAAGTGACACCTGCATGTAATTATTTCCTGTGGGGCTTTCTTCAGAGAAGAGTTGGTGTAAAGTGGGGGATCGTTCTCTGTTATAGCTCGATAATTATTTTAATTAGGCAATGGTTTATCCATGCTAAGATAGATGATTTCATTTTGGGGAGTTGTTTTAGGTATGCATTTTTTTAAATTAGATTTCAGGAAAAGGTGTGATTTTTAAGAAAATCTGCACTTTTAAAAAATATAAATGAATAATAAAGCTCATTTTTCAAAATGTGATGCCAGGCTGCCTAGCAGCTGTAGTATGTCCTGTCAAGCCAAAGGCTTATTTTCAGCCTGACTCTCTGCTATGCACGTTGTCGTAACAGGTGCATGGTGAAATAATTTTCTTTGTTCATAGATGAGGTCTTGTCCGAGAACTTTTTGGACTACAAGAACCGTGGCGTCAATGGCTCTCACCGTGGTCAGATTATCTGGAAGATTGATGCCAGCTCTTACTTTGTGGAGCGTAAGTATTTTTCCAATTCTGCTATGCTATAATTTGGTCATTGCAGAAAGATAATTGAACTGTTGTTGTTGTACAACTGTAGTTGCTTTTTTGATGTTCTCATGCCTGATCTGTTTCTTAGGAAGGGCCAAAAATGTTACCAAAATTTTTGAATGTATTGAGAGAAACGGAAACACTTGGTGGAGTAAAAAACCCGCAGTTTCTGCAAACAAATTTTGTGAGCATTGACTTACTTTTTTTAAAAAAAAATACAGTCATGAATACATGTTTTATTCAATTTCCTGCTATTTCGACTGTATCATTAGTAATGAGCTGCCTTAACTTTAGCATGATATTAAGGAAAACAGTAATTCAGAGGCATAATCTCACTGTACAAAGAATCACACTGGCTTTTAACTGGAAAACTTTGTGGTGCATCTGGCTTCCACCAGATTCAGGTGGATTTAGAAGTAAAAAGATTCAAGTTGATTATCCTCTAGATGGATAAAGGTATAAAAATATGTAGTTGCAGCAAGGTACTTTGATTTCAAATTAATTGTTCCTCATTATATTAATATATTACCCAGAGCATCTGATGCAATGCAGTGTAACTCTTTTCTACTCCCTTAGCAAGGAAAATACAGAAACGCTGTATTTGCTTCTGCAAAGAACTAGGCACCTTATACAGCAGATAAATTTCTATCTCTGACTGTCCCATGTTCCTGACCATTCAAGTCCTTCCTCTTTTCAAGGAATTGCCATGTGCTAGTGTGATGGAGTTCATGGCCATCTTTGAAGAACTGAAATAAGGTACTCAAAAGATTGGACTGAGATCTATAGCAAAACATCTGTGGTGAAACAGCCACATGTATCCTTTAAGGAGAAGTTAGTTAAGCATGAAGAAGAGTAGCGTACAGCAATTCCAGTTTTACAATTGTACTGAATAGTTCCAGTGTTCTACCTTAGCTTCCTGAACAAAATTCAGAAGTTTGGTAAAAGCAGTTATAAATTGTTTGGCAATCAGGTGTATCTGTTTAAGACTATCTGAATTTGAAAACAATCAAAGGAATCTTTGATATAACCTATATTCTAAAGGATTTGTAAAGGACATAAATTATACTTGTTTAATCTATGATTTTGGCCTTAAGTATCTGGTGTCAGCAAGGATGCTACATGTAAACATTTTACAGCTACAGATACTTAGTCCTGGAAACAAGTTATCTATTTACAGTATGAAGCATTGCTGATGGCCCCTAATTCCTATTGTTAAGCTAAACTGAGAATGTTGCTCTAAAGAATTAAGGGAGCTGCTGCAATGTCTACAGGATGTTCAGGATGCTTATATCCTGTGTTCTGAAAAATACATGGATGGGAATTTGTTTATAAGAACACTGTTTTTAATTATGCTGATTTTGGGGCAGAAATTCATTGCAGGATCTAACCTTTAAAGCAGAATCTAATTTGCAGATACTTTGAGCCATGGTTACTAATTTGTGAAACTGAGCATAATTTATTTTAGCTGTTAAAGAAGTGTAGGAAGGAGATATAAAATCCCAGACTGGGCTTTGAAGAGACCTTAGTTTATTCAGGAAGGGCAGAAGTTCGAGTAGGCTGCTGGTAACTTTCTTGCCTAATCCACAATACAAAAAGAAGAGGTGACTGTGAGAAATGCTTAGGAGAAAGCTTCTTTAGGTGGGCCATTTTTCATTAAGGGCTCAACTGTACAATGAAGTATGTCAGCTCAATAAATTGTCCCCATTAGCTGAAACACAGTAGCTGCTGTTAATTGATTGCATGTACATTCTTCACTTGCTCTACTGTAACAAAATGCAAATTAGCATAACCATCCTTCATTGATTCTTAAAACTAAGTTGTACTACACCATTGTTGGACAGTCCATTCTTGATGAGTTGCTGCCTTATGATAATTTATTATGGTTGTGAATGTCAGCCCTGAGATTGCACTACTGAGCTCATCAAGGACAAATCATTGCCCTGTCCAGAATTAACACAGGAGAAAATGAAGTAGGCAGTAGTAAATAACAGCACATGTGGGTACTCTTAGAGCCACTTGACTACTGAAGTGGGAAGATAAAGCAGTGAAGAATGTTGATGTATATCAGTTTTCTATCTCTAAAGGCATATTGAGGGTTCCTGCTCATTGTTGAGACATATATGAAAGCAGACAACTTTGGAGTTGATTAAATGCTGTGTTAAAAACTACAGTGTCTGAAAACCTCATCTAAACCATCTTCCTTCAGACTTTTATTTTTGGACAGAGATCATATCTTCCTTTTGTGTTACATAGAATACATTATGGTAATATTTGCAGGAATCAGAAAGATACTGGCCACCAAAATCAAACTCAACTAAGAAATGCAGCTAAGATGTGGTAATTTATTTTCAAGATATCTGTATTTTTTCCAGTGTATTATATTATAATTCCCTTAAATTGCTACTGATTGGAGTCTCGCTGATTATAACATTAATTCTCTATAAAACAGAGTCACTCGCTTGCAAAGGCAACTCTTAGTTTCTGCTTTTTCTTTTCCTATAACTATTTGTACTTATCAACTACCCATTGCTTCAGAAAAGTGCTTGTGGTATACATTGCAGTGTTTGGCCCATTACAGCTGGCAGGAGCTATGATGAAGCGAAGATTGCTGTATGGCCAAATAAAGAATCAGTCTTACATAGAAAATATAAATTTCTCAAGAATTTCAAGCATCCCATGCAGACTAGTGCCTGGTCTTAAAATATATAAAGGTTTAATATTTTTGTGGTGCTGTTTTATGAGGCTTATTATAGAGGGACCATGGGAATCATCTTGGCCAATCTCAGAAGTCAAAGTTTTTTGTGCCAACAGTTTTTGCCAACAGTTAGACTGTAGGACTCCTCATGGGTTGTTTTTGTAGCACATTTAAGAAAATTAGCGTTATGCTATGACCAGCCAGCCATTTGACATAAAGAGCTTAAAAATACATCTCTGAGACTTTTTTTATTAAAGAGCTATGTGGGGCAACTAGAAAAATTGAAGGTATTAAAGACTAGCTGATTTCCAACAGTGAAATTCCCACTAATATGAAAAAAGAAGCATTAAGAATTATGTCAAGTAAATAGAGAGTTATTACTCATTTCTCTATTTTGATTATGGAGGCACATATGATCTATTTGGGAGCATTTTGTTCAAAAGCCTTAATGCTCCCCAATTAGTTATCCTTTCTTTCCTACATTTTTGAAAACTAACAAGCAAATGAAATATGACATTCTTACTATGTAACCTCATTATACCACTCTTTAGGTACTTAACAGATTACTGACATTCAATTGCTGTAGACAGTAATTTGCATGTGATAGTCTGGCACCTGGAATTAGGAGTGAGTAGAGGTTATGAAAGTTATTTTCTTCATGGTAGCAGGTTATTACAATGGAAATTTGTCCAACACAGAATGATAAGTATTAGCCAAAACCATCAACCTAGAGGACCACAGTAGAGAGAAATTGTGCACATGCTGGTATGGGAAGAAGAAACTAGCAATCTTGTGAGAAGTGTATCAGGAATGGAGAACACAAAGGGAAATGTGGAAAGAAATTTCAAGTGTTTTCTGCCTTAATTCCTCTTCTTGCCCTTGAAATTCTGAAATTTTGGATGCTTCTCTGTTGTTTAAGCTATACTTCCACAGTGTTCTGAGTTGACTGCCCAGGTGGAGTCATTAAGGGTTCCTTTTTCACGTATATTTAAAATCTCACTAGGTTAAGGATATGCTTTTTGTGAGGTAGGTCAATGAAAATGCGAAATAGTTTTATATTTTTGGAACATGCTTCAGTTTGGGGGGTAGTTGGGCAAAATATGTATTGCTTTTGAATTTGCTGAAAGCCTGAATTAAGAGCATCTACAGAGCCCCATCTCTTTGCAAAACAAAGATAATTTCTTAACACATACCCATACACCATTTTCAGATACTACGCATGTTTGAAGTTTAAAGTTTGTGTTGATTCTAGTGATCTACTTTTTCACCTTGAAAAGGACTAATATCTTTCCCAGAGAAGCGTATGTCTTTCTGCTTTGCGTATCACAAACTTGAAACCAAATGTTGCCAGATAGATGTCATTGGTATGAGCCAGAGAGGGAATTGCTTCCAGGTTACAGCATCAATACTGTCAGGACAGAACTCATCTTCTATTAATACTCAGCAAACAAAAAGCCTTAACAGCTACAGAGGCAATATTGCACTACAGCCAGTTTTACATTTCTGCAGAAGTCTGGCAATTTGGGTACTTCTGACAGTCAGTGATAAACAGCAACCACCCGCTGTAGCCGTGGCATGGTCAGGATTTGTGGAGATGGAGGAGGAGCGAAGAGAGGCTGCCTGCTATTGGGAATGCATACTTTGTGTTAAGACTTGGAGGGCATTGCAGTGAAAGAACCAGCCTATAACGGTTTTCCAGGAAAAGAAACATGCTCTGCTTCACTGCAACTTCTGGCATGCTTTTTGGCTTATGCAGCAATACAGAGAGAGGATATGCAAGAGACCACTTCACTGAGGTGCAGTGCAGCATTATCCTGTAAGCATAGTATCAAACTAGTATATCCTTACAATGGGAAGTGAAGTTTTTGACACTATACAGATTTGCACTGAAGATAGCCAAATACTTGGGACCCCACTTCATTTACTGGCCTCTCTGTAGGTGTTTTACTACCTAACAACAAAGAAGCCCTTCCAGGGGGTAACCAGTACCTCTGTGGCATTTTTATGTGAAAACTTATCCAGCAGTTCTTTGTTTAAGTTTGTTGCTGTTGTTGTTGCTGCTGCATTTTTAATAACAAAGACAGATGCTAGACCTTGCAGAAAACAGAAATGGTAGTCATTTACTCCTATAGATTTACATGGAAATAATGGTAAAAAAAAGGTACAACTAAAGTCAGAGATCTGAAAGATTCTGGTAGGTCTGCAGGTAGAAGGCACATGTTCTAGGTCATGGTCAATATGTGCCATATAAATGTGCATTTATGGAATATGTTCAGAAATATACCCAAACTGGCAATCAGCCCTTTCATCTGGGGCTCCCATTAGAAAATACATATTTTGCATATCTTTAGAAGGCTAATATAAAGGCTACTTTGTGTGGAGAGCCTTGCTGAGGAATGGCTTGCAGAAAAAGGACATGACACAACTGAGTTGGTACTATCTAAAAGTACAAGAGCATGGTGACCTTGAGCAACAGCTTATCCAAGAAACAGGATATGAAAACTGTTAGGTATGTGGATCTGCCGGGCTAAGAAAACAGATGTTTTTGCATAATTAACTGCAATGGAAGAATGTGTGTTAGTAACAAGGTAACCAATAAGGAGCTTAGCTTTTGCAATATGTATGAGCTGATTATGAAGAGTATATAATGTATAACCTACTGCAAATAAACGAGATCTGCTGACCATGAGAGCATGAGGCTTTTCTCCCGCGGCTCCGGTAAACCCAACAACTTTGTACTTCGAAAGTGCAAATAATTGAAGGATGTTTCCAAATAAATAAGGCACAGCCATATTAACAAAAGCTCTAATGAGACTAGATTATTTTTAAAGTTTTTCTGGACAGATTGCTAATAAGTCCTGTTGCCTGCAGGGCAAGAT
>VYZS01086672.1:0-21573 GCA_013400695.1 Neodrepanis coruscans | reverse complement strand
GGCGGCCCCCGGGTTGCGCGGGCGGGGGGGAAAAAGGGGTCGTTCCCCCTCCCCTCGCCCGGTCGCCATCCCGCGCGGCTGGAACACAGATTGTTTTTACTTTCGGTTTTAACCCTACGACAATAAATATTTAATAGCGTTACTAATGCATCTTGCACAGAGTATTTATTAATTAGAAAATATGAATTACTAGTTGTACTTTTCAATAATTTGCATTTAAAATTAATGCTGTATTTTCCCAGGAAGCCATGATTAACTTAAGGAATCTGACTTCAGCTCTCCGAAGACAGGCAAGGAAAAGTGCATACTGCAAACTTAACTATTACCCCACAATGTTGTGACCAATGAGTGAAGAGGACTGTTATATGGGAGGATGCCACCTGACAGATACTAACACATACTGTGCAAAACTTGTGTGTAGTCTGGCTTTAGAGAAAAGGAGATACAAGGTTTAAGCACTCCCTGATTTCCCTTGATAAAACTAAAGAGCAGATTTGACAACGTAGTTCTGCCACGTAGTCTGAGGGTCAAAACTCACTCATGTGTCTTTGTGTATCCAGCAGTCTTAGGGAGCAGAAGCTGTTCAGCTTTCTCAGGCAGTAGAGGTGGCTGAGGAAGGAAATGCTGAGGGGCAGAGGTTGGACAGGAAGGGGAGCAGATCTGGCTGCTGAAAAGTAGTTTTGCTGGTGCTTCAGGAAGCCACTGATAAGGATTCAAGTTAGGTTTCTCCCACTGTGTCACTCTCTGTGAATTTATGCAAGGTATCATGAGACTTGTTTCTCCAAGATACTTGTTTAACATGTAAACAAGGTATTTAGGTCAGGTGTTAGACTGTGACTTTACCTTTGCTTCAAAAGGGCAGCATCTGCTAAATCTTCCTTTTCTGTGAAACCTTTTTTTTTTTTTCAAACTAAACTACTGCTTTTCTTTTTGTGAACTTATTATTTTCAGCTGAAGTTTCCAGAAAGTCATCAACTTCCTGATCTGTTAATTTTAGGGAAAAAAAAAAATCTGCATTTGCTAAAAGAAGAAAGTTGTGGCACAAAAAACAACTTCTCAGTAAGGTGTCTTAAGTACAAATAACCTTCCTGGAACTGTTTGTCAGGCAGACATAGATAGACAAAACATACCAACCAAAATCCTTCCTTTGAGGTATCAATCTATTAGGTTAATCTGTGGTGTAACTATATATTTTACTGTGTTGTTAAGCAATAACAGATATGAACTTGTCATTTAAGGTGAGGATTGAGTATTTTTCAACCACAGAGGTGGCTCAGTAAATGAAGGTTAGAAGTGGTACCAATGCTTCACAATATAGACTGTCTTTTACCAAAAGATTTAAAAACGCTTTATAAAGTTTGCATTTTTACAGTCTACAGCCTCTATCTATCAAACAATGGACTGCATTTCTGATAAAGCCACCAACAGCCCCATGTATGTAATAATTTACATTTTTCTTTGCTTTTGCTATGTGTTTATGAAGTATTGTTGAATATAACTTACTGCAAATAGCTGTATAACTACATTGAGCTGTTTGCAAGTACCACGGCTGTACCACAAACTATTTATGTGTGCATATTGCTTTGTGTGTGTGTGTGTTTGTGTGAGTGTGTGTGTGTGTGCATGTGCAGCTCTATAGTATCTGTGTGTGTGTGTGTGTGTGTGTGTGAATGTACTGAGCATTTATAGTCATATACATTCATGTATGTGAAAAACTACTGATAAAGTTTTGTGGTAAAAATCCTGCATGTGATGGTCAACATACCACTCCCTCACTCAATTTTATAATTACAGTAATAAAAGAGGAAAAAGGCTAACACAGCCAGGAAGGAAAAGAGAAAAACCTCAGATTGGTTACCACTTCACTTTTGTAGTGACTCTGTGTTCACACGTACAAGCACACGCAGTTTCTGATAAAATGAGTTGTTTCTCAAAAGACAGAGAAAAAAGAGAGGGCTGATGAAACCATCAAGTTGTTCTTGAAATTACACCTATACCTGTTGTCATTTTCAGGAAATCCACTTTGTTTAATTGATAAACTTGTTTTGACTTTTCAGTGGAAACAGTTTGCTGGCATTACTTCCTTAACTGTAGGACAAATTCTGACCTCGGTTTCACGTGACTCCCACTGCAGACAATATTGGTTGGCTGTGTAAGGCAGCATAAAGCCTTTATGTTTACAATTATAAGAGGACTGAAGGTATTTTGTTGTTACTACTGCTTGCTTTGCTAGAACTCCATCTGAAGATGTCTATTTTAGGCAGTGCTCAGACCATAGATACGGTTAGCCTAAAATTCTCAGAAATATTGAAGTGCATACACAGAAAAACTGAAGAGGAGGAATCAACGAAAGGGATTTCATTTTAACTAAATACACTGCATGGCATCTTGATTTTATACTGATGCACAAAAGCACTGACGTGTAAAGATTTTGGTGTAAATCACATGCTTTGATGTGCACAAGGGTTATGGAGCATTTTATATGAAGTAATAATATTTAGTAACTCTATTGACCTAATTACTAGTTAATCTGACATCTAATGAAATAAGTAACACTAAATATGATGTGAGGGCAGCTTTTATGGATTTATACTTTAATCAATTGCATGGGAGTCAAAGGTGCCGTTTTTGCTGATGGTAGTGAACAGTGGGTGGTGGCATTTGCTAAAGAGTTTCTTGTCTTCATTATTCTAGATTGAATAATTGTTCCTAGGAAAAATGGGAGGAGCTGTTCATGTTCTTAATGATAAGAAGAAGCTATGAGATTGTGAAAAACAATTCCATGTTATTTTTTATTGTAGCTACTTTTTAGTACTAAGGGTATGCATATTTTACAAGATCTGATTTGAAGGATCAAACAACAGGCAGGGTTGCAGTTTGGCTTACATTAACCTGAAGTTCAGACTTATACTTGATTCTGAATTTTTGAGTTGTTCTCAGCATCTTCTTTTGCCTCCCAATCTGATTTGAGTCAGGAGAGAAGCAGAAGCTCCCCAGGCAATCCAGGTACAGGTTTAGGGCTGGTTTGCCTTTCAGGCAGTATGGATGCAACTGACTCAAGATGCTTGGCTCTGCAAATGCAAATCTAAAGACAGTATTGATTTATGACTCATGCTAACCCTCCTTGATTTTGCATCTGAAGTAAATAGTTGCCTCAAGGCCAACTGATCCACATAAGATTTTTCCTTTTCTCCTTTCTTCTTGACAATAGTTGGTACTTTTGTGCAGCATGTTTTTTGTAGAATGTGGTTCTAATGCCCCATGCTGCTCAAAAGTATCACCGTTTTGTTTTTACAAATTTAAGTAATGCTATTCTGATTTTGCACTCAGGACACATGAACATAGACTAGGGAATCTCTGATGAGCCAAGGATGGAGCATGACCTAAATTTAAAAAAAAGAAGCTCATAGTATCAAAGTGTAATATGAAAACATAAATGCACCACATGTAAGAATAAGTATTTATCCCAGAGTCAAAGTCATGCTATTCTCTCATCATGTTCTTTATTCACAAGTTGATGGAATTCATTCCAGTTACTCACATTTGATCTAGCATTGGTATATAATTGATGGTGAAGTGGGAGAAAGAAATTGTAATAAAGATTGCAACATGAAAAAAGGAATAGTTTGGGGGTTTTCTGTTTCTTGGTTTTTTTGTGTGAAAAAGAGAGATTAATTTTCACTTACTTGGTTTCGTGTTACAGATCACTGGCACAGCAGTATGGAGAAGCTTGTATGAAAACGGTCTGCACAAGCCCAGCCCAACTCACTGCTAAAACTTATTAATTCTTTTAGAATTTTTTAGAATGAAAATGATAACTTGCTCAAACATATTCTTTCTGATATTTTTGGAACATTCTGTACCACAGATGTGGCCAGGAACAAACTATGAGTTACATCATTTAGGACTATTCCCAAACCAGGTTGAATTGGGCTCTAAATTACATTAATTCCTTTAGCAAGAATTCTAAGGCTTAGCCAGACCAGAAGGACATACATTAATAATAGTGATAAACCCCTTTCTGCAGCCAGTTTGTAAATCTGTGTCCAGCATTCCCAGGACAATAGTACTGTTGTGAATGCAGTTGTTGTGCTGAATTTGTTCATGTAACATGCTGTTCTTGTGCCATGAAATTCCTCCAGTAGACTTCATCAGCTCCTAGGCAAGAGGGGATCATGTCTGTAGAGAGTGAGATGCCAACCATCCCTGACACTGGTTTAGAGATTGTGATAAAAGAGAAGGAAAAAATATCAACTGAGTACATGGGTTAATGGCTGCTATTTTAGTCCCTTGGGGCCATTGCCAGCTGCCATTAAGTCAAAGTAGCCCTCAGGCTCTATTTGGTTTCATGATGAATAATTTAGACTTTCCTGGTGCACAGCCAGGTTGCATTGGCTTTGTATGATAGATTCTACTGATCGACACTGTGAGCACGGGAGTGTAAATATATGGTGGCACATACTGGCATGGTGGACCAACCTACTGTGTCCTCTAATGACAACAGCAATAATATTTATGAAACATATTCTTAGAGTTGTTTTCCTTCTGGTATAGATACTTTGGTTTTATGAAACTGTTTACTTATTGTTAGTCAAAATCTTCTTTGGTGTCCATCTATTTTAAGGAGTTAACTATAGGACTGGATATTTTCTATCCACTGGAAAAAGTAGTTCATATCTGAATAAATAACTGAAAATGGCTTCTCACTGTTCAGGAAGTACAATCAATTTGAAATTAGGATTATGGAAACATCTGTGAAAATTCAAGTGTCATCTCAATTTGGGCTTATTCAGATCCTGTATTTTTTCTACTTCCCAAGCAGTGCGTCTAAAATCTAATCCTAATTAACAGACATAGTTTAATTATAGCCAACAAAATATTCTCCTAAAATCGTATGTGATTGGTGGGGGGTTGGGTAGGGAGGGAGGAGGCGAGGGGGAAACCAAACAAATGTTCACTGATTGTAAAAATCCTTGTTTTGTTAATAATATATATCTTTAAAGACTTTAAACATATGATGAAGTTTGTCTCTCATGAATCGAAGTGGCATAAAAAGCATGAAGCAGGCACAGCACTCATATTCCTTTTTTTCCTTACTAATTTTTTTGCAATTTGAAACAAAGAAAGTCTGAACTTGAATTTAAAACTTTCCTTTTTGAATGTATTTTCCTGTAACTTATCACATAAAATATACGTTGCTGCTGCAAGTAGAAACAAATAAATCAGAGATGTTACGGACAGACCTTGGAATGATTTTGAAATCTGAGTGAAGCACTGGAAAAGCCAGGGTGGTCTGCTGCTATGAACTTTGCTGTACGTCAGCAGCACTCTTTGGCACTACTGGATGGAAGTATTGGAAGTCCTATGAGATTTTCAATACTTCTGACTTCTGTTTTAGTACAACAGATTTTATAACAGATCTTGGGAAAAACATTGTTTTAGGCTGTGTCAGAATGCTGTTGTTCCTGCATCAGACCTCAGAGTGCAGAGTATCCCTGTTTAGGGATAGTGTATGTGTAGTGCTCATTATCTCGGGACTGTTGAGCTCACAGGGCCAGGACTGAGGAGAGCCTATTCATAGTTTGTGACTGTTACTTTACCCTACAATCAGATCTCTTGCCTGTGCCATAGTGTACCTGTAGTTCATACTCCAGTTCCTATGGCTCCCCAGGGAAGTGTTTCATGTCCACCATCACCACCATAATACTTGCACAGTCCCTTAGAGTTCTGCTCAGGCCACAGGTAATCCCCAGAGATTTTGGGATGATTATTAACTGCCTCTAGGTCATCCCTTTCCTGCTTGGTTCTGCTTTTGTTTGAGGTTCTTTTAATATTTCAGGTCACAGAGACTTCTTCTGTGAGATGAATTGTATTATGGCAAATGTCCTCAAACTGATCAGCATAGCACCACTTCTCGTGCCTNATGTTCACTGATTGTAAAAATCCTTGTTTTGTTAATAATATATATCTTTAAAGACTTTAAACATATGATGAAGTTTGTCTCTCATGAATCGAAGTGGCATAAAAAGCATGAAGCAGGCACAGCACTCATATTCCTTTTTTTCCTTACTAATTTTTTTGCAATTTGAAACAAAGAAAGTCTGAACTTGAATTTAAAACTTTCCTTTTTGAATGTATTTTCCTGTAACTTATCACATAAAATATACGTTGCTGCTGCAAGTAGAAACAAATAAATCAGAGATGTTACGGACAGACCTTGGAATGATTTTGAAATCTGAGTGAAGCACTGGAAAAGCCAGGGTGGTCTGCTGCTATGAACTTTGCTGTACGTCAGCAGCACTCTTTGGCACTACTGGATGGAAGTATTGGAAGTCCTATGAGATTTTCAATACTTCTGACTTCTGTTTTAGTACAACAGATTTTATAACAGATCTTGGGAAAAACATTGTTTTAGGCTGTGTCAGAATGCTGTTGTTCCTGCATCAGACCTCAGAGTGCAGAGTATCCCTGTTTAGGGATAGTGTATGTGTAGTGCTCATTATCTCGGGACTGTTGAGCTCACAGGGCCAGGACTGAGGAGAGCCTATTCATAGTTTGTGACTGTTACTTTACCCTACAATCAGATCTCTTGCCTGTGCCATAGTGTACCTGTAGTTCATACTCCAGTTCCTATGGCTCCCCAGGGAAGTGTTTCATGTCCACCATCACCACCATAATACTTGCACAGTCCCTTAGAGTTCTGCTCAGGCCACAGGTAATCCCCAGAGATTTTGGGATGATTATTAACTGCCTCTAGGTCATCCCTTTCCTGCTTGGTTCTGCTTTTGTTTGAGGTTCTTTTAATATTTCAGGTCACAGAGACTTCTTCTGTGAGATGAATTGTATTATGGCAAATGTCCTCAAACTGATCAGCATAGCACCACTTCTCGTGCCTTTCCAGCCTCTTGCTGTTTTGTCATTTACAGACATCTTTCTACTGCATATTCTGAGTAAAAAAATTTCTTTCACAAGGTTGATCTAGTGGTCATGTAATAATAAAAATTGATGGATCTAGATTTCTTATTGATGTCTTTCCAAGAAGTGTCAAGATCAGCATTTTTCCTGTTCCACCAGTAAACTAAAATAGATTAAACAGCCTTGACTTGACAAGGTCAGATATTTTTTTCATTTCAGAAAACAAAAAGGATATTATAATAAAAAAATAGACTTGGTAATATTTTTTTTTATATATCCCAGTCTGTCAAACATTACAATGGAATCAATGAGTCACCTAGATTTTCCATCTTTTTTTTTTTTTTATGAGATTTATTTGTGCTTTCAGCAGGAAAAGGTTAATTTTGGGGTCAGCAGTGGTTGATCTGAATTTTTCTTTTTTTTTTTTTTTTTTTCTTTAGAGTGATTTAGGAGATTAGGAGACATAATTTCTCTAGAAATGAGTTTAATTCAGCTCTATATCCCATCAGTAAGACTAAGAACATAATTCAGAAAAATTTGGACAAGAAAATTAAATTAAAATAGGAAATTATTATTACAGAAATGGATCTTTTCCTCATCTGGCTCCATATATGCCTTTGCACCATGTCCACTTGATTGAAAGTAAATTTTCCTACTGTATTATGAGCTCTGTGAACTCAGTGAGAATTGTAGAAGACTGAATTGAGGTCTCTTTCACGTCATGTCCCACATCCCATTGTTGGAGTGGTTCTAACAGCAGATGCTTGATTGCCAGTGCTGATGGAAGAGTTAGGAAGAACAGTTTGATTTTTCAGATACCAAATCGATTTTAAAGTATAGACAGTGACTAAAATTACCTTTTGATTTCTGAGCTGAGCAAATTTGTTCCTGAACAAATATGGAGATTCATTTTTCAGAGATAGGCTTTGCTTTTAAAATCTTTGTCTATGTTTGTGTAGATAGTACTTTCGAAATTTGGGGGGCAAACAGCATAAGTTTTTATCCTATGTGTATATTTTATCCTGAATCCAAAGAGTAGATATTACAGTAGCAGTGATAATTTGCTTTCCTTCTCCTTCTGTCCCTACAGTAAATTGTAACAGATCCTTCTGTCAGTTTGTTAACAATAAGACAACTTGGTGTGGAGCTTGCAATACTGTTTCTCCTCTTTTACTTGAAAAAGCGTTTCCCCTCATCATTTTTGCAGATGTTGTGTTGAAAGAGAGGTAGGAAGAATACATGAAAGGGTTCAACTGTTGCTTTTGCAAACAAGTACCAGCAACTAAGTTATTATTCCACCAAGAGGGAATAAAACTTACAGTAAATTACAATATTTCTGTTTCATTCCCTCTGTCTCAAGATTCTGGAGATGGACTCCTATTGGAGGTGACTTCAATTGCATTTAAATAAGTGCAGAGGGAGATCAGTCATCTGCCATTTTGTCTGAATTAGGAATACTTCGAGGTGGAAACAGTCCCATGTCTTCTAGAATATCAGTGTTATGAAGCTACTACACATCTATCCAGAGTAAGATGTGGGGACAAATGCCACTAGCAATTCTGAAATATATAACCTTAAAAGCTTCTGTCTGCTAAGCGGAGAGCAGCCAGTTTATTTTGCAAGGCAGGTGAAAGTGCATGATCCTTGCCTCCTGGTGTCTGCTCAGAGATCTCTGAAACATCAGGAGGTTGTTCTTACTTTTTAAATCTTTACATATGGAATCCAACCAACTTAATAGAGGGGACAACTTCATCCTCCCCAATCAGAGTTGGTCAGCAGAAGATGAAAGCAGACATTCAGAAGCATCTGAGAGTCAAGTCAAAGCTGGCACTTTCGGGCCTTATAGGGATAGACTCGGGGAAGAGACACAGATACAAAGCAAAGGCTTACTTAATTGCTCATAGCAAGGGGATGTGACTAAAGGACTTGGGACTATGAACACAATCTTAGCCTTGCTACTCTGTGGGACTGTGGAGCAACTATGGCTTTCTCAAAGCTATCCTAAGAAGAGCCTTTTTTGATTTACATACATAATGAGGTGATACTCTATCGTGGTTCATCAACTTGTTGGGCCTTAAACTGACCCTTAGCATTTTCCCCTAGATATTTCTGAGCTTTTCTCAGTTAGTAAATATTCAGAGAAGGAATAAAGCTCTAATTGTTTTTAGCTGCAAATCATAAATGTGGTATTATATCCTCCCTGCCCCAAGAATGACATGGGATAAAAATTGATATTGAAATACATGCTGTAGCAAAATTGTGGAAAACTATCAAAAATAATAAAATAAATTGCACAGCTACACACATGAGCAGTTAAAATCATGTGAGACTTATGTATGCAGAACTGCAAACGCTTTTTCAACATTCTAAAACACAAGTGGTTTAAATTTATCACCTTCCATTTTAATTTAAAAGATGTAGGAGAACATGTAGCTGAGGATTTTCTAAAAGAAGTAGTGTTTTGAGCATGTTGGGGGTGGTGGTGGAATCGCTTGTAGTTTTATTCATTTAGGCATATCTTATCACTCCTCCTTTTCTTCCTTCTTGGAGGGCAATGAGAGAACCCAGATGCCAAGCTGTGGAACATGTTCTTCTGACACTAGCATCTGGCTCCTTGGCAGAATCCTCCAACTGTCATGCTGACAGCTTTCCTGTTGTGTCCTCATATATTTTTAAATAAGAAAATTGCAGATGGGTTCTCTTCTCAAACTAATACGCTATTCTGTTGACCCTTATCATGCAGAAATGTGTTGGTTTTATCTGTTTGTGAATGAGACCTTGGCCAAATATACTTCAAAAAGGATACTTCTCTGTTCGTCTCTGAATTTGTCTGCAAGCTGTCTGGGAAGATGCCAGAATCCTATTACACACCCTTTTTGTGCCTTTAAGCAGTAAGTCCTTCATTCTCTCTGCTGTACAAATAGATTGCACTTTTTGCAGCAAGCACACTTGTAAAATTCAAGCATATTTATTTAATAGTTTCAGTGAAAAAAAAGAAAAAAATTTCATTGAAATGAGGGGAAACGTAGTTTGGTTTGCTATGGGGTTTTCTTGTTTTTTCAGTTTGGTTTGGTTGGTTTTTTTTTTTTTTTTGTTACTGGACAATTTTGGGCTTTGGGGTTTTTTGTTGTTTTTGGGTTTTTTTTTTGGTTTTTTTTGTTTTTTTTTTTTTTAATTTGACATCACCTTGTATGCTGCTGCTTTGAAGGATATTTTTTCCCCCAGTGTTTTGCCAGAGATTACCAATCTGGAAGGCTTTTTAATGTTAGAAAAGTAGCACAGTGACTTCATTAAAAAAGAAAAGTTAAAAAAAAATTAATAAAGCATAAAGATTTCACTTATTAACGTCCTCCAATCCCTTCTGGTATTTTCTAAATGGAATTTTCATAGTCCTGCATTGCATTTAGACACATGCCTAATTTATGTGGATCATCATGAAAAGTACCAGTATCTTTACAGTGAAGCACAATTGTGCTTCAATTTAAGGCTGTGCTCAGAGGAAGCCTGATGGATTCTTGAATTCAGCCTTGACAAAGCCCATATCATCAAAATGACAATAGAAAATACTAAAAGTTGCCATGTTGCTTCCTCTTGCTCTCCTTATAAAGCTCTTCCTATTTGTCTTTTCAAAAAAAATTCAAAGACATGCCCCCCTTTCCCAGGATCTCAGATATCCTTTAAAGACATAACTTTGCTAGTGTGAATAAGATCAAATATAGATTAAAAAATATTGCAAATCTGCAAGCTAAAAATTACCTTGGGCCCTGCTCAGTGGAGAGTGCAGGTCCACGAGTATTGTCCACAAAGGCTCTTCAGGGCTCTTAAAAGTTGAGACCCAGTGAGACTATTTAGCTGTGATTTGTAAGCCCACTCAGACTCTGACCTTCCACCCCACCTCAGCTCAGCTCAAATAGCAGAAACCGGGATTCATATGACTCCCTGTTGGTGCTGTGGAAGATTGCCAGCTCTGATGAATCCAAGTGGATTCCACTGAGTGTGCTCTCTCTGTTCACACCAGGGGAACATCCTCGGAGTTTGACTGCTGCAAGCTTCTCCTAATTTATTCTCCTAGCAACAGATACTGTCTTGATTGACACAGGATTCTTGTTTTGTGTTTTGCAATAAATATAGCTACAATGAGTAATTTTATTGTTCTCCCACCTCAGTTGTTCAGTTTGTGTAGCTATTCCAAGAAAAAAACAAAAAACAACAAAACCCTCAAGTCAGCATTAAAGGAAGAAGAGGTAAGTTTCTACAGGTTTCTTATTCCTATTATCACAAAGAAGAATCTTTATAAATTTCCAACAAACCCGAGTACACAGAAGGAAACAGGTATGTGCATGACTATTATGTTAACTGATACATTGTCCCATATCATTTTCTCATCTCAAACTTTGTCATAAATGAAATAAATGACATTAGAACTATTCGGGAAAGGTCATAAATATCAAGAATAAATTTCTGCATTAAGCATTAACTTGGATGGGTCTGAGATTTCATTCCTTTTACCCAGTGCAAGTTATTTCCTGCTGTTTTCTTGTTTCTGTTTCAAACATTCTGATTCATCATTGGGTTAATTATCTACTAAATACTGTCTCCAGGTGGTTTGGGTTTGCTGTTGTTATCTCCATGGCCCCAAGGGACTATACCTTCCAAAGAACTGAAGGGAGCCCAAGCAATGATATTATGCAAGAAATAGAAACGCATCAGCAACTGTATCAGCATGTTTTCATTTGTACCGCATTCTTATTTGAACATATGTATTTTTGAAGCGCTTGGCATAAACCCTGAAGTCTCCAGTTGTTTGAGATTACATAAGCAGGTAAAAATTATATTTGTTAAAAAGGCACAGAGAATCAAGAAAAAATATGTACCTTGAACTAATGGGTGGAGAATAATTAAGTGAAACTTAATAGGTTAGGGTTTATATTTCATATTTAGGTGACTACTGTTGTGTCTAGTGCATAATTTTGTCCCACATTCACAATAAATTTGAATGAGAATTATCTCATGTGATGCTTTTAGGAATGGGGTCTGGGTTACTTCAGCCTGTAGGCTAAACACTAATTTTAACTTATTGTCTTTCTGTAAAACAGTAAAACTACTTTCCTCTTACAGAGAGGAAACAGAGAAATTACATCTTATTACAGACAAATTTAAAAGGTAGCTTTACCTGTGGTTGTGAGGTGTTTAAGTAGGACAATAATAAAGGCTGTAATCAAAGCTTGGAGTTTTAGAAAGGCAAGTTTGGGATACATGGGAAACTTATTTAATAGATTGAGAGGGTGGATTCAGGGCTTGAGAATTTAAATACTGAGTATCATTATCAGACATGGAATTATTTTAATTCAAAGGGGCAATGATATTTTTAAAGGTAAGGAGAAAAACTGGAAGGGAATTATTGAGATGAATGAATACTGTTTGTAAACTCTTTACTCTTAAAGATGTTTGTTTTCAAACTAACTGTCTCTATAGAAATCAAATCAAATTATTCTCAAGTCTTTCTGAATTCGGGCCAGAAATAAATGATTGAAGTTTGTTAACCATATAAACAAAAACTGGGAGAAGCTGGTTCTTCTATATAATGATGGTGGCATATCAAGGAAGGAGGTGAGGGTAACCAAGGACTGGGTCAGGTATTGATCAGTTTTCAGTGAAGATGATGACTAAAGAGGATAATAATAGGTTGCTTCTCTTCTCTCTGCCTTTTTTTCCAAATTCAGTCACATGTTCAGGCTGTTACCCTTCCTAGGTACTTGTCATTTGTTGCTTCCTCCGAGGCCATGCAGATAAAGAGGTATTCCATCATCTGATTTTCTTTTTTTTATAAGTCTCTGTATTACAATAGACTTGGTTCTGGAAGTTAAATTTTGTATTGCCTTCTTAAGAGATGGTTTTAAGGTTTTCAAGTTTTCTAGTCTCTTTGTGCATGAGTAGCATGAAGTTCAGTAGCATGAAGATTTTTTATTACTCTATAATATATGTAAAAAACTCAATGATACATTTCAAAAGCCTTCTGAAGTTGAAAAATTTCCAGAGCTGCATGATTGTTTTGAACAATTTCAGTCTACAAAAATGAAAGATATGTAAAGGAACCAAGGACAGAGGAGTAAAAATTATGTCCAAAAGCAAAAATTAGCTTTCTGTAACTTCAGAGTTGAAGAATTTAGACAACAGCCAGTGCATATGCTGACAGTCTACAAGCCTTGAACCAAGAATTTTTTCCTATGCGTACTTACAAGTCCTATGCAAATATTAGATTAGATTTCATAGTCAGTGACAATGGGTTCAAATTTATTCTTGATTATAGTAATTATTTTTTACAAGAGAACTATTAGAACAATAATGAACTGACTGTTATGACTGTTTTCATGGTTGGTCTTGGGAATGATCCCGTTTAGCATACTGGTTAGTGATATAGAAGATACAGGAGTAAAAAGTCCATGTGTATTTGTGTAGCATAAAATGGGAAGGATCATCTTAACAAAGGATTGGACCATCAGGCAAAGAGAACCAAACAATTTTGTTGATACAAGTGATGAGATGAAATTTAATAGTACAGGTTGCAAAGCCAGGAATTTAAGGATCAATATCTAGATTTTTTGGGGGGGCCTTGAATATAATATGCATTTATCAGTTGAAGATAGTGGAAATAAAATATGGACATACTATTTTTTCTGGATAATGACTATCAGTTGGGATGCAGAGAAACTCTGAAAGTCTGTTGTAATTGTATAGTCCGTTATGATTTTAAGATGCACAATCTAAAGCATTGTGTTCATGAAAGATGACTTTAAAATGTAAGCAGGGAAAGATTACTGGCATGTTTATAAGAATGGAGAATTAATCTCATGAAGAGAGATTAGATGAGATGAGTTGTTAATCTTAGACAAACAAAGGTTGAGAGGAAGAGGATGATTCTTCAGAAATATATCCAGGAGTAAGTGTTAAAGACAGAACAGTTATTTAACTGAAAAGATCCTAGTCACACAAGAGCTGTGGTTATAAAATTATCATGGGTAATATAGAGTGGATATTAGCAGAAGGTTTCTCACTACTCTTAGTGTTATTTTTTCTCAATATAATAACAGTGTAAAGAACTGAAATTGCTTGAATGTGATAACTTATAGAAGAATCTGTGTGCTTAAACAGGTGAGTTTCTGGAACAGGGAAACTATGATACAAGTTTTTGGATATCCTCTAAGGTGGTGTAGCTGACTGACATAAGACTGAACAGCATTTTATGTGCATCCTCCTCATATTGCAGACTGTATTTCGGAGTTCCTGTTGGTTTCTCAAAGGGACCTGGAAGCAAATTCCTTGCTTCCTCCCTTCCTAGGTAAAACTTGTCCCATTTCCCTTCACCACCAGCATAGTCCAGTTGGCAGGGTTATGTTGTCTTTCTCTGAAATTTGGGTGTGAATTGCTTGCTGAGATCACTGGGGTAATTTATTAAACCTCAGCAATCTGCAGTTGGAGACAGCTTCTCCTGTCCTCTTTCAGGACTGCACATCTCTGTTAACTGGTGTTTGGTTACAAGTTTGTTAGAGCATGCAAGGAAGGTTTTGGTGGCTTATGGAGCCTGGTGGCATGGCACAGATGTTATGTGGGGTTGCATCTGACTACTGGATTTCTACAATCAGGTGGTAATTCAGATTTCATGTGCCTGCAACCATCAACCTGCAGTTGAGCTAGTGCTGGTGGTGACATGGTGTGTTGAAATTTCTTCAGAACACTTGTATCCACAATATGGAGTTGCTTCTCTGTACAGTTTCAAGCCAGCTACAATAATACAGGACATGTCCTTCTGGAAAGAGAAGAAAGGGGCTTCAAAAGTGTTTGTTAATTAATAATAAACTTTTCCTTCAACTTTGAAGGGAAATTGTACGATGTCATTAGCAATTTTTCTTTTTACCCTTTTTGTAGCGAAAACCAGAACTAAAGTGATTGGGGTTTCACACATGCTGGAAAAACTACTAAAGGTATATGCAAAATTTTCATGGTATTTATTTTCTGTCTCTGATTTCCAGCATAATTTTTAACTGAAGACAGTTAGACTTTCACAACTCAGAACTGGCCATTTTCTCAGTGAATCATTTCTAAATCAGTGGTTTTACAATGGATCTGAGAAAAGTCTAAGTTTCAAACTGAATTTTGGCTTCTTGCAGACTCAAAAGGAGATTGTTGAACTATGAGAAACAAATCTGCCACACAGATTCACTCATCCATATGTAGACTGAAATCGGTGGATTTTGCATAGCAATGGTATAAACTCATTAGATCTGTCTGGTCATATTTAGCAGAAATGTTGTAAATCACTTATTCAAATTGTAAAATGACATTTTACTAGCAAAAATGGAGGTTTTAGATGGACTCAAGCTCTACTGTGAAGTTGCACTAATGCGGAATGAATGGTTTGTACTTACATGATTATGTTAAAGAAGACATTATTAATTTCTGGTCCCTTGCCACTGTCACCCTGCCTCATAAATTCTGTATCCATGTCTTGTAAGTGTTTTGCCTGATGAAGCCCATTGGAAACTTAGAACTCTTACTGGCTTCAGCAGTTCTCTCTTAAGAGTTCCAGTATAGCTGTCTTCGAGATTTGCACAAGTGGAATGTTTTACTGGTTCTACATACTGAAGGTTGTGTTTTGTAATGTTTGGGAGTTTTTAATGTATAAAGCACACTAGCTGCAGGTAAGTTATTTTCAAAACACTAGAAACTCCATTTAATATGTCAAATTAACCCGTATCAAGGATAATAGCACTGTTTTACATATATATATGTGTGCGTGTGTGTATTCAGCTGTGTGATGAGAAACCAAAACACAAATCTTGTAAATAAGAAATCAGTAATGAGAAGTCAAATTGTTATGAAGGAAGAGCTTACTGAAAGTGGCTATGTAAAAAGCACTTTTTTTTCCAGAAAAGACTTGGAAGAGTCACTATATTTGACCACCTTAAATCAATAATCCTTTGCACTTTTCAAAACTTTGCAAGTGTCTTAACATGAGGTTAACATGAGGTCTTAGTAATATGTTACTGAGTTCTTTATTTTTAATGGTGAATACATGATAGAGACCACTGTGGTAAGATGAAAATTGAATTAGTTTTGAGATTTCCTGGTATATGAAATATTTACCAGTAGAAAAATCTTTCAAGAAATGGTTACATACTTGAATGTTTTAAAAAGTTTGGCTAAAGAAACCACAAATGCACATTATTAATTATTAAAATGTATATATTATGATATATATTTTAAGTCTTAGTTTTGCTTGAATAATAAAGTACTAGTTGGATTTAAGAACTCAAATCTTTTCTCTGGGCTTTGAATTAAGTTAGACTGCAGGAGCTTATTTGTGGATGTAATTGAGAATAACTTCAAAAGGGACATAGGCCAGGAGCTAAAATTTAAAGCACAAGAGCTTCTCAATCCTGAAAGGGTCTGAATTTACTAGGCACCTAAATTTGAGCTGCTGAACTTATAACTGAACCTAATTTTTGTGGAATGAGTAAGTATTTAAATGTACCTTGTTTAGCTCTTTATCTGCAGAAAGTTCAGGGAATCAGCCCAGGTAGCATTTCATGGGGTTTTTAGTGGTGCAGCCCAAATCCTTCTTTATGTCACCATTTATTTCAGCAGTTCTGTGCTTAGCTTGTTGTCTTCTGGGAATCCTATTCAGAGGTGCCAAATCTTCTCTATGCAAACAATATGAGCCAGGCTGCATAATTTTCTAACACAGTGTCTAAAAGTTAGGTATTGGAGTATTTGCAGCATTTAACATTTGTCAAATCATTTTGCAGATCTATATCCAGTTCTGTATGAATTTGCATGGCAATATTCCTTATTATTGCAGGTTGGATGGGCTAAAAATATCAGTGGCTGCAGTTCTCTGGACAAAATCACTGTTAGGTAGTGAAATCCATAGTTTTGGTGAACTCACAGTCCTTTTTCCAGGAGAGAAAATGAACCCTTTTTCAGTGATTGGAGGACATTACACTGGCCTCAATCAGAAGTGTTAGTCAGCAGTTTGATGGATACTTAAAATTAGATGTAATTAATCATTTGGTAGCACAGATAAGTAATGCAGAAAGAGAGATGACACTATGCTACTAAAAACTTTCCCCCCCAAGACATTTTCGGGAACAGGAGCTGGGCAGATACAGGAACAGAGAGCCAGCTAGCCACCATACAGCACCATCTAGGCAGTTCCTAATGTAACTCACATTGTGTCACTGTGTGTTTATGTAGAACAAATGTATTTTTCTTTGACATGTTTGTGTAGGTATTTTTTAAACCTCAGATTGCCTCCTGCTTTCATTTGTCCCATTTTACCTTCAAGTGTCTGTTTCTGTAGAAGGACATTGAGGAAAGAAGAGTGAAGTCTTGGGCTCAATGGTAAAGTGGACAGACTTGTTGTTCACAATTGAAACTGTGCTTTTGAGGGAAGTACCCTTAAGTGTGGCATAGTTCTAGTTCAAAGAAGGGATGTAGGTATTCAGTAGATATTCTATCACATTAATTTAAATTTAAGTTTACATCTACGCTCAGCTTTCTGGCTACTTATAGTTAGAATTTGACTTGCCCTCTGGACTGCTTCTCCAAATGGGGAAGTCACCTGTGGTGCAGGACTGGCTTTAATTAGTGTGCCCATTGCCCATAACTGTGCCCATGAAGGAAGAATTTGTTTGACAGGCAGTAGGTCAGGCTTGAGTTTGCTCAGCTGTGAGTTGTCTAGGTTGAACTCTGAGACAAAGCTCGGGATCAGAAAAGGGTGCATAGGTTTTACAGATTTATGGGATCCAAAACAGAGTGTGTACACCAGACTGGCATTCCTCCAAGGCAAGGAGTTGGCTAGGTTTTGATACTCAAGTGATAATAGCTGAGTCACTCTATCAGACAATCAAGTACTTTTATAGGAGAGTTTGGCAGAAGAAAAGATGTTACTCTTAATCGATAAGCAGGCTGTTGAAGTTTTAGAGGCTGTTGTGGAAAGGCAGATAGAAAGTATGAATCATGCAGCAAGAAAAATCAAAGAATAGATTTATGATCATGAAGAGATCTGACAGTGGCTCCACTTAAAAAATGAGAGCTTAGAGAATGTTGATGTATTTATTCTCTGGGACTTGCATTTGGCTTGAGATCCCACAATGCACTGTCGAATAACAAAGGGGTTTTATTACTTGACCTAACTTAATAGCAAGGGGGTTGTTCAGAGAGCTGGTTGCCCCTGCCAACACACACCCACCCACCCCCCAGCACCCCATGCTTCCCTTGACTCAACTACAGCAATTGCACGGCTGAAGAGTGAGTCACATCAATAAATTAACTGTATTTTTTTGTTAGTTTTCTATCAGATCAGTGAACTGAACTGAACTGAATCAGGAGTGAATACAAGTGAAATATCAGTAAGGTATGCTTTGGCCAGGGGAAGGAGAGAGACAGCAATGTATAGTTCAACTGAATTTAATTCCTGAAGTGAAACTGTATCCTTAGATCTATGGAACCAGATCAGCAGCTGGTTTAAAGACATACAGCTTTACTGTTTTTAGTAGATCTACTCTAGTTTACATCTGTTGATCTAGATTGGTTTAGAGGTGTAAATTTACAAGCTGGTAAGCAACTAGTTTCTCTTCCTGTTTTCTTCCTGTTCAGTAGGAAGTTCTGATTTATCTGCTCTTTAGGAAAACACTCCAAAGAAAAAAAAAGAAAAAAAATTAAAAAAAAAAGGAAATTCTGCTGTAAATCTATAAAAAAGCTTGAAGTCAACCATAAGAATATCTTGCTAGCTAATTTTAGGGGGTTATTTTGCAATTGTCTCCATCCAGAGTCAGTTCTAGAACTCTGGACTTTTCATGCAAGAGTGTACACACACATACAATGCATGTACACACACATACAATTGCATGTATGTCTGTGTACATGGAGTCATGTTGCAAGAATTATCATATATTAACAGTTAAGCGATTCTTTCATTAGTCATACAGTAGCAGATTTCCCAGAAAAGAAGATGAAGTGGGAATTCCATGGTAGGAAGGAAGAAACTTATAATTGCAAAGTGCTTAGAAAGCTACAGGCAATGATTTTAATTTTTGTCTTTATTTCTTAATAATGAAAGCCACAGACATTAGCTACTCTTGTTGTTGAGGACTTTACTGTCTATGACAAGACCTGATGGTTTGTGAATACTGAAGATGCACAGATAGGTAGAAATTTCTGTGGGGTTTCCTTTCTGGATTAAGAGAAGGTGTGTCTCCAATCTTGGCATGTCCATAGAATATAGGGTTCTGAGATGTTAACCACTGCTACTTTTATAAGACAACTTTATTAAGCTCAGTGTTTTCTGTTACCAAATTAGAAGGGACCTAGAGCAAACTTCTGGGCAGTTATTAACACAAGTCCACATTTGCTGAAAGAACTGGGCATCTTCATGTGCTCTGCAATAGCTGGGAGTTATACAATATCTATATCATTTTTCACAGCTTTGTCATTAGCTGGTAATGATTTGATTATTTTGCAGATGAATCACAGTATAAATCTCTTTCACAAACACTACCTCCAAGTATTAATCAAAACCATTAAGGCAAAGCAGTCAGTGCAAATTAAAAAATTTGCATGTCTAAATTAAAAATTACAGTAATACATCATAAATAAATCTTTTAAATTCTCTGTGGTCTGTATGAGCATCCCCTTTTTGTGCCTGTAATGAGCCCATGAATACAGCTCCTTTTTTCTCTTCATCTTTTTAATCAGTCTGTAATCAATTTTTACAGGTAGAATTCAGGTCTTTCACTTTGAAGTCTATGTAGGATCTTATTTGAGAAAGAAATTATTTTTTCTCTTCATCTTTCTGAAACTCAGCAAGAGTGAAAGACACAGACTCAGAGACAAGTGTGAAAGACAAGAGTTCAAACCCATCACATATAATTTGCAGTGTCTTTGGCTATAGCAAAGTAAATATTTGCAAAGGGTGATATATCTTATGCAAATAACTTTGAACTATGAAGAAAATTACTGGTTGTGTTTTAGGTACTATTTCATTTTAGAACTCTTAACACCTTATTTCCAGCATGGAAAAGATTAGAGGAACTCTCATTAATATAAGCCTCTACTGAGATATAGAACTTTTCCCTACAAATAAATTCAGAAATGTTAAAGAAAAGCTCAGCAACTTTGCATTTCAGCTAATTACTGTCCTTCAATTCAAAAGCAATATTCAGGGTACGGAAGTTTGCTGGCCTGTTGCGGCCATTTTATTCACAAGTTGATGAAGTTGGCCTGTTAGAAGAATGATGCTTGTCCCCTTACCACTGGCGAATTTTTTTGTAAAGAAATTTCTTGCTAAGCAGCAAATACTGATTTCAAAGTGTTTACTAGTTCACACTTTACAGAGCAATGTCCTCCTCTGCATGGAATTCGCTGTGACCAGTTCCAGTATCAGCTGTTTTATCTGTGATCTTTTGGCTTTCTTGCCTCATAGCAGTCTGATGGCTGAACAACCCTCTCCAAAAAGGTACCTTTTTTCTAGCTCTGGAATGATACTGAGAAGGAACTCTAGGATCCAAAAACTTTTCCCCTCCAATGCTTTCCTTTCAAGATCACTGACTTTTCTTTTCCTTGAAGATGCACAGTAAGAAATAACACATACAGGAGTAATCCTAAAGTGAGGGTGGTGAGGGGTGGAAAGGCAGGGAAAAGCTAATTAAACACAGAGTAAAACTAGTAAAAAGTTGCTTCTTGATCTGACTAGATTTACACATAAACTATACAAACCTAAAAAGAACAAACAAAAGCAAACCTTGAATGTCTTACCTTCCTCTGCTAATAATTCTCCATGTGAAGAGTCATGGACTTAGTTATTTATCAATTGCTTGCTCTTCTGTTTGGATGGCTGAGGATAGAAATATCTTTACTTATCTTTCAGAGGCAACTTCAAGACAAGTCTGAATGTGTGCTCTAGCTCCTTTCTGCATTATTGCTTTAAAGGATTCATTTATTTTGATGTGTTCCACTGTACACAAATACAGAGTTTAACATTAGATTTTCAAATTAAGAGGGAACCCTAAAGTCTGTAGAATTGCATTTCAGGATGTTTGGCTTCATGGATGATTTGATGTGACCTTCCAGTCCACAGACAAATATAGTTCCTAACTGTTAATTTCTACTTATATTTAGGAACTGAAAATCAAGATCCAATATCTTGGGCTAGTGTTTTAGATCTGGTGACATTGTTGTGCCACTTTGCTATTAGATAATAATCAGAGGTCTGTAATTTGGCAGTTCTATAATACTTTCCATTTATACTTTCAAAATAATTTTTAAAGCATTACATTTCAGATAATATTGTCAAAATAATAGCCATAGTTTACGTGTTTTACACAGGAAACTGAGATGTGAGAACATTTAGCGACTTATGTCTCAGTGTATGAGGTCTATTAGAAGATGTGGGCTTATGATCTTTTGGTGCTAATTGATCATTGATCACAAAAATCTTATCAAATAATGCCACTAGAAATGAGAAACAGTAAATCACTTTCAGATTCACAACTCAATGGCATTGTTGAAATATGAATGAGAGAAACTTTTTTTTATTTTAAAAAAATTCATTGAATACAGCACTTAAGTTCAATAGGGATTGTTGTGGGTTGGAAAAAG
>VYZS01086668.1:13290-24963 GCA_013400695.1 Neodrepanis coruscans | reverse complement strand
TTTTTTTTCAGGCATCTACTTCATGTCGCTGGTGGGAGCTGGGAAAGTAACTGTTGCAATAAAATGGACCATGGGCCCTTTACGAAACAGGATGAAATGTTTCTATTTGGCTATTATGGTGATGGATGTTAAAAAAGCAGGCTAAGATAAATAAACATATTAATTATGTGTCAAACCACAGGACATCTCTTAGGACACTGTGATGGGAAGACTCAAATGCTAGAGCTAACTTTGCCTCATTTCAATGCAGTTCTTGATGAGCTTTATTAACCTTTAGGGACAAATGAATCTCAGAAATAGTATTTGCTACTGTGACCTTCTGTATTTCCCCCTCATGCCTAAAGTGAGGACGATGTCCATCCAGAAAAGAGTCTATATGGTGGCAATAGATATGATCCCAGTGACTTAAATGCATTCCTGTGCTCAGATGGGACCCAGAAACCAGAGTCCCTGTGTCTAATCTGCACTGGAAGCTATTTAGTTAGGGAAGGACAAGTATTTCCCTCCTTTCCTATTCCTTCTGAAAGAATTTTAAAGTCACTCAGCTCATTCCTCATAATTTCTCTCTGTAGCCCAATAAAAAAGATAATCTTCTGTTTCTCAAAATCAAAATTCAGAGGGGAAACTGCAACCACATTAGGAGAGCAGAAATAACTTTCAGATTCCTTGGTCGACTGCATAAAATAAGTCCTTTAATTAAAGCAACTCTCTGGTCAAGCTGAGACTTCTTTTTTTTTTTTTTTAATTGCGTAACTAAAATGGGAACTGGCTTCAGTATAAGGGAACTTAAGAACATGTTAAGCAATGATGTTTTACCTATGCCTTGCAGTGTGCTGGTGGTCACAAACACATATTCAACATCAGGCTGAAAATTTTCAGCCAAATATGAGGTATGTTTAGCCATCTCATGGGAGAAGATAAATGAGGGCGCAGAAGAGTTTGCAAGGGAAGCAGTTTCCCAATGTTACTTTCTCCATGCCTTCCCCTGCAGAATCCCATTCAGAGGATGAGCTCCAGCTTGGCAGCCTGGCTTGTCAGACCTGCCACACCTGGCTGGATACCAGGTCCCTCCTTCTCCTCTGCCTGCTTTTTGCTTTTTTTCTGTGCAAGAAGGCAATGCCAGGTGGCTACGGCTGTACTTTTCTCTCTTTTTGGATGGAGCTGCCATCTGACCAGAGGAATAACATGGGGAAAGCTGATCCCTTTCATGACCTCTTTGGGGCTATGATTGCCTCTCCCAAAATTGAAGAGACAGTACTCTGCAGTGGGTCTCCTGCTTTTGGTGAAAATGGTTGACACACTGCCATCCAACTACAGAGCATATTAAATGACTGGCACTATTTTGAAGCATCTTCTATTTCCTCATCTACAAGTAGATATACATAGACTTTGGGACTATCACTTATATTACTTTCTGTATCTTTTAAAACAAAAACAAGACTACAATTATCCCTCCTTTACTGGAGTTNGCATAAAATAAGTCCTTTAATTAAAGCAACCCTCTGGTCAAGCTGAGACTTCTTTTTTTTTTTTTTTTAATTGCAGCCTCCTGTCACTCTGTAATTTATTTTACTTTATTTTATTTTATTTTATTTTAATTCATTGGGGTGTGTGAATGTCTCAGAGTGCCCCAAATGAAATGGGGGCTGTCAGAGGATGCGATGCTGCGTCATCACGTAGCCCATGGCCAGGAGCCAGTTCTGTCAACACTTGGCTTTGTACTGTCCGGGGGAGAGAAGCTGATTCTTCAGCAGTGTCTAATCAGTTTAAAACAAATCTGGAAGATGTTACTAGAAGACAAGATGAGATCCAGGCCACAGCAGCCTCTGCATACAAAGAAGTGGAGGTTTTCGTTTGAGAACAAAATTAAAGAGGTGGAAATAACACTTGACAGTTTCAACAGGATTTTAACTGTGAGTAAAAAGGAGTGCACTACTGCGTTAGGAAATGGGACTACTGGTACCTAGAGAAAGGATCTTGTTATGTCCTCTCTGCTGTAGCAAGAAAGATATCAGGGAGTTAGATCTCCCTGTCAGCAATGGAAAGTTTCTTGTAATTTCATAGTTAGCAGCCTTCCAGTACCTGAGAGGGACCTATGAGAAGGCCAGAGAGGGGCTTTTTACAAGGTCATGTAGTGATAGGATGGAGCAAATGGCCTTAAATTGAAGAAGGGTAGATTTAGATTAGAGATTGGGAAGAAATTCTTCCCTATGAGGGTGGTGAGGCCCTGGCACAGGTTGCCCAGAGAAGCTGTGGCTGCCCCATTCCTGAAAGTGCTCAAGGCCAGGTTGGACAGGGCTTGAGCAACCTGGGATAGTGGAAGGTGTCCATGACCATGGCAGGGAGTGGAACAAGATGAGGATGGAACAACTCAAACCATTCTGTGATTCTATGATTCATCAAATCCTGGTTAACTCTTCGAAGGAAAAAAAGTCAAATAAGTCGAAGGGTAACAATGACAAGAAACAGTTACCTAATAAATCACAGGAGGTGTATATAGAAAAGGTAAATACATGCTTTCAATTTATGGAACTACTTCCATCTGAGCCCATCAAAAGGTTTCAGAAACTAAATGTTTTCATACTCAGCACAGATATCAGTGAACTTCACATATATCTTTCAGTGCCTCAGCTGGAAAACTCCTAACAGTCCTTGTTGACACAGTTATAAGAAAATAAGAAACTCTGAAGATTTTCTTTGTTTCCAGAAAACTTTGCTTCCTTCTGACATCATGCACTAAAGGAATGAAGATAGAAAGCCAAACTTTCCTTCCTGTCTGCAGGCACCTGACCTGGCCCATAGGTCAAAACCCATCAGAATGTGTCTAAGACACACCTTTCCCCTTGCAGAATTCAACTGCAAAAACAAGTGTGTCATTTCAGTACCCAGAAAGGGAATGGAAATAGTTAGAAAAGTGGTAGAGGAGCTACTGGAACCTTTTTTACTGCTACTGAGAGGGCACTGAGGAGGATATGTCATGTGCTGGACTTACGGAAGAAAACTAAAGGTAACCCTAACATTAATTTTAAAACAATCAGATAAGGTGTTTTATAAAACAGCTGTTACTTGGAAAGAGGGGGAAAAAAGAGAGCTGTAGATCCATAGGAAGCCTTCTGTTGTTATCATGGCTTCCAAAACAGTGGGAAGGAGTCAGGGAGGAGCAGAATTGTGCTGCCTTTCTTGCAGCTGCTCAGTGGGACCTGTGAGTTTCCACCATTTGCACCAGGACAGATAAACCCTCAGGAGGCCAGGTATCTTCAACTCCACAGATGCCACATCACCCTTTTTCATTCCCCCCCTGCATACAACATGTCATATTGATGAAATTTAAGTTATTTTCTTATTATTACAGGGGAGAACTCCCAGTGAAAAGAAAATGCTGTCCTTATTGCAGACACAGATTACTAGGATGTATTCCTCTTCTTATCATGTCAGGAAAAAAAAAAAAACCAAACAACCACAAAAACACTTTTTCCCTACAATATTTTGTCCTCTCTTCCTTCATTCCCTTACTTTGATTCCTACCCATGTTGCTGATGTCATGGTCATTGGCTCCGACACATTAAAGGGAGCAGAGTTTATCCTTTGCCCTGTAGGGCTACATCCATTAAACCTCCCCAACTTTAGTCAAGTAAAGCCTGGTGAAACATTCTTTTGCCTGATGTGGGAATTAACCCAATATCTGAGTTGAGACAAATTCCTCTACCTCTCCGTAAAATGCTGTAATTCATCTTTTTCACTTTACATGAGGATTTTTCTCATGGTCTGTGAAGCAGGTCAGATTACCTTAGATACTTTGTCAGTAGCTGAATGGATAGGGTATAATAAACTCTAATTTACAGTCTCCTGTAACTTCCTGTATATAAAATACTGAAGGATTTCAGATGCACTTCAGTTAAACCCCTAAATGTCTGCATGCTTAGCTGGGTTTGGGCACAGAGCCATTGCTTTTAGGTCCTGAGGTCCAGAGGTCTTACCCCTGTTTACCCAGTGGAGTCCTGGGTCACACCTGACTATTTTGGATTCTTCAATTTTCCTCTTCATACTTCCTGAACCCTCACAATGTGTTAAAGTTAATTACACCAACTCTACAGCCACTGGATCCAAACCTGTTCAGGTTATAGGTCAGGAACTGTAACATTGCTGTTCTACCACCATGGAACATTTTTTGGTAGTACAGGACAATACAGAATGCTTTAGTGATTGCTTTCATCCTCTTTCATAGAAGCATAGAACAGTTTGGATTGGAAGGGGCCTTTTACAGATCCAAACTCCCTGCCATAAGTAGGGGCATCTTCAACTAGACCAGGTTTGCTCAGAGCCTGATCAAAACTGGTCTTGTATTTTTCCAGGGATGGGGCATCCACCTCCTCTCTGGGAAACCTTTGTTCATTCCTCCTTTTGAATCCATAATTCCATTTTCTTTTCTTCTCCTTTACCCTTTTCCCACCTCGTAGTCACATGGACAGCAACATACGGGAAGATTGGGAAGATCTGAAACCTGTTCACTCCCACTTTCTCCACCCCTTTCACCCTCATCAAAATTTCACATTGCCCATTCCAGATAATACAACCTAATACCCCAACAGACATTAGTTACAAACCATGTTACCAAAGTAAATCACATCCCCAGCTGAGGGAGCAAGGAAAGGGCAGATATAGGCTGTGGCAGGAAAGTGTTTGGCTACTTAAGTTCTTACCCAGCTCAAAACTCTCTCAGCTGAAGCCATGGCAGCTGCATTGCTTACCTTGGGAAGAGGCAGAGGGAATGCTGCAGGCAGAGCTGCATCTCTCAGTTTGACCTCCACAGCTTCCTCCTCCTTGGGAGATGATCCCAAGCAGCCACTAAATTCTCCATGATGAGGAGCATGGGCTAATTTATGCTGCAGTTCCCAGCATGGAAACTGGTGTGCAGATAAAGACCTGAGTCTGCAGCATCTTCCATCAGCACAAAGCACGCAACTGTGCAAAAACCTTTTCATAATCGTGAGGGAAAAGAAGGAGGAAAAAACAACCCAAATTCTTAAACGTATTCAGGCTCAGCTGGAATTCGGACCAAGAGATGGACTAGGTACTTACTTATCCCCGAGGCACATTCACCCCCCTCTATAATTAAGCTCTTGGGCTGTTTTGTTAGTGTTGAGAAGCAGGCTTTGCCAAAAGTCATCTGGCTTTCTCCCTTAGAACAGTGACAGGTTTTTTTTTCCCCCTCCTTGCTAAAGAAACCTTTCAATTCCATTGCTTATGTGCTTTAGGTATAATTATTTTTTTTTACCTTTCACAGTGTTATTTCCTACCCATAAAATTACACAAAAATGGCCATCAGTGAGCCTGCTGAAAAGACCAGCCACCACACATTGCAGAGAATAACCTTAATATTTATAAAAAAAAAATAAAGACCATACTTCTTTTAAAGATCTTGCTCTAAACAAACTGAATTATTCATGCATAGAATTGTACAGCATTAGAACACCTGTTTTCAATCATGCATAATGTAAAATCACTCATTACCTCACAAGAGCCTCTACATCTCCAGCAATCAAATGGCATTGAAACAGCAGAACAGGTGCTTGGCAGGTGGATCCAAACAGATGTTGTGGGCTTGGTTGTCTTTTCTTGTACAGGTGTGGTGATCTTGTTTTCAACGGCATAATTGCTATTTGAATAGGTGATATTTAATTCTTACGTGCTTTAATATTTATTTTTGCTTCTTCAATTCCTTTTTTTTCCCCACTTTGCAAACTGCACAGGCTCAAAGCAGATTATGGGATGTGTTGGGCTGAAATGTGAGTGGTGCAATGGAAAGTACAGTTCCTCTTACTCATCTCTTAATGTCAGAAATTGTCTCCAGGGAAACTTTTTCCTTTTTCTAGACAACTTGTGCAAAACCACTGCAGAAGCCACAAATTCTCAACCAGGGTCCAATATTCCCTGCTGAAGGATATTTGAATGCTGGATGTATGAAGATATGATAAAATTTCATAGAAACAATAAGTCAAATCAGGAAATGGAGAAGGTCTCTGCATGTTTTTCCAGGATTCAGTGATACACAATTTAAATGTGCCTGAAAACTCCAGCAGACTTAGTACACTGAGACTGTGAAGGAGAAATACATGACTGAAAGAAGACAGGGTTAGAGATTAGGAAGGAATTTTTCCCTGTGAGGGTGGGGAGGCCTTGGCACAGGTTGGGCAGAGAAGCTGTGGCTGCCCCATCCCTGCAAGTGTCCATGTTGGAGCAACCTGGCAGAGTGGAAGTTGTCCCTGTTCATAGTAGGGGGTGGAATGAGGTGAGTTTTAAGGTGCCTTCCAACCCAAACCATTCTATGGTTATATGATTACATACCTTGATACTTACATATATGATTACAAACCTTGCCTTTGCTTCTCAGACTCCCACCTTTCATGTGGGCTCCATGGGGGAGTGACACAGAGAAGAGGCTTTTGCTAAACCAGACTGTGGACATGACATTCTGCAAAAGCTACACAAAACATTGAAACTGCATGGAGGGAGGGGGGAAAGGAAAAAAAAAAAGCCATAATAAAACCACTTTGGAATTTACAGAAAATGGACCAACAGTAGCCAAAAAGTAGTTTGGTGTTTATTGCCTTCAAGCATCGATTACTGGTTGGCCAAAGCAGACGTGTTCCCACTCCCACTTCAGTTTTCAGCAGCAAAGTGGCAAATCATTAGAAACAGATTTAAACTTGGCACCCTGTCCAACATCTCCACAGAGCGGCCAAGGACCGACAACCCCTGGTGACAGTTCATTGCTCTGACAAGTCACCTGCCCTTGGGCTGTGTTTGCTCCTCGTGCTCCAACATCTCGGGGACAGAGAGATAAACAGGGGATGCAGTGACTCACATCAGTGCTTCACACAGGTGGGTCAGGAGCAGAACAAAATGTTTGTAGGCTGTAAACAGCTGACTTGTTCTGTATCAAACAATTGTGTGTCAAGGACGAGAGCAGCAAAGCTTTTGGACCACAATGTGACACCATCGAAAGGTTCCCTGGGAGAGTGGTGAGGCCCTGGCACAGGTTGCCCAGAGAAGCTGTGGCTGCCCCACCCTGGAAGTGTCCAAGGCCAGGTTGGATGGGGTTTGGAGCAACCTGGGATAGTGGAAAGTGTCCCTGTCCATGGCAGGGGCTTGGAACAAGATGATCTTTGAGATGCCTTCCAGCCCAAACCATTTTCTAATTCCATTTTTTTACAATATAGAAAATAATTTCTACAAGTATGTAATTCAATTATTCTGCCTCAGTATATCACATGAGTAACTGTATTTTTCAGTGTCAGAGATCATATTTTTCTCTGAGTATAAGCATTTCCCACCATTTCCAAGCAAGAATGGTGAAAGAACCTGAGAAATCAAGGGATTTAATACAGATTTACCTCATTAAAATAGATGTTCACACGCCAGGGTAGTAGGAACAGTTAAAGAGTCTGTCCTGAACCAAGAGTGACAGAATTTAGATGACACAACCATGCTAACAAGTAGGGTATCCAGACTGATAACTACACATAAATATGCATATATCTATACAGCTCCCACTTACAATAACAGGAACTATATTCAGCATTTATTTACGTGTTTATTCATATGTAGCAATTAAAACATGTAGGAAAAATTCTACCAGTCCCTGATGGCTTCCCTATCCAAAAGTAAGGACATGCCTCAAAACAGAAACTTCTAGAAAAGGCAGGTGCCTGTAGCAACCTCTACACATCCTCCTTCACACCAGTCCTTCATCCTTCTCCTGGGATTCCTCTGTAGTGAGCAAATGGGCAGGAGGTCCCATTCCCAGATGACAAGCTCCAGAAAAACTTCCTTCAGCACATTTCCACAGATACTGTGGGTATTTCTGGGTCAGATATATGTGACTTCTAATAGTACAGAAGTTACTTTAAACACAGGGACAGCAAAGAGAAACAAAGGATGAATAAGGGTATCCAGTGTGAAATTAAAGCTCAGCAAACACTTCCCAAAGTCCATTTGGGATTATTTTCTGAACATTTTTCTTTTTTTAGGAGAAAATATACACTTACCTTTGACACAGCAGGTCCACCTCACAGCTTCAGTACAGCCTCAACATCTACAGATGTCCCCCAGTGCTCCTCCTTTGACCTCCCATCCAGCCCCAGGTACTGGAGCTCATCTTTAACCCAGGATGAGGTGGTTTGGGTTGGTTTTGAACATTTTCACAAAGAATTGTTTGATCTGGAGTGCTGCCTTCAGGAAACAGAGCTGCACTCGTCCTCCTCTTAAGAACTTTTGACCACTTTTTGCTGCAGGATCTTTTCCCACATCCTTATCTCTGTGACCAGGCTTCAAAGGACCCTGTGTTGCTCTTCCCTTTGACACCCCTTGCCAGCCACTGCTTGGCTTGGGATGGGTCTGTGCAGATTTTCTCAGTGATATCTTTCTGTTCATTCCTTGCATTTAGTTTGTGTCTCAGCTGATCACAGAGGCAGGATTGGTCTCTCCAGGATGCTTCTGATCAATTTTCTTTTCACATGAAGCATGAATTATTAACAACCACCAGACACTCAAACCCAACTCACTTCCCAAGTTTCACACAGTTTACAAAAGATCTAAATGGATAAATAACCCCAGCATTTTCCTCAAAAGATCTCAAAAGTGTGGTCTGTGTAAATTCCAGGTGGGAGGTGAACTCCTGAGATAAAGAACTTCTAACAGAAAATATCTTTTTCATTTATGGGCAATTTTGTGCCTGAGGCCTAAGAAGTCATTTAATATCGCTGTGGCTCTGCATAGTCACCAATAAAATGATGATATTGCTCTTCCCAGAGAGATGCTACAAGGGGTGTATGAACTATGTGGAGAAATTCAAAGGCTTTTACCCAGGTGCAATGTGCTCTTCATGTCTAATTGACCTGAGATGTCAATCCAGCAGTTCCTTCACTCAGCAGTGCCTCTGGAGCTCGGTGGGCTGCACACTCATCCCTATGTGTGAGCAAAACAGCAGCTTACAGATCACAGAACCACACAATCATTAAGGTTAGAAAAGTCCTCTAAGATCATCAAGTCCCACAGTCAGCACAACACTACCAAGCCCACCACTAACCCATGTCCCCAGACATCTTATTTACACATTTTTTGTTCAGGGCCAGTTTGGACAGGGCTTGGAGCAGCCTGGCCTAGTGCAAAGTGTCTGTGTCCATGGCAGGGGCCTTGGAATGAGATGGTCTTTAAGGTCCCTTCCAACCCCAAACCATTCTGTGACTCCATGATTCTTGCAAACAACTAATTTCAATCACTCAGGGGAAAGACACAGTGTTGCAAAATTTAGGCAAGCCTGTGATATCCTGGGGCTGATTAACCCTGATAACTTGTGGTTTAGGCTCTCTCGCTGCAACAAAGTGAATGCTGCTTTACCTCTCCTTCTGGATGGAGACAACAGTACTGACATGGGGACCAAACTCAGGCACTGAAAATAGTTATTCCAACTGTTTAGGTATGCAAATATATGCCTACACAAATATGTGCCTAAATATGTAATACATGCACACACACAAATACAGAGTCATAGAGTCACAGAATACTTTGGAGTGGAAGGACCCTTAAAAATCATCTTGTTCCATCCCCTGCCATGGGCAGGGACACTTTTCACTATCCCAGATTGCTCCAAGCCCCATCCAACCTGTACTTGGACACTTCCAGGGATGGGGCAGCCACAGCTTCTCTGGGCAACCTGTGCCAGGGCCTCCCCACCCTGAGAGAGAAGAATTTCTTCCCAATCTCTCATGACCTCCCTCCTACACCCATTCCCCCTTGTCCAATCAACAATAGTACATTATATAAAAAATATATTAAAATCGTATATTTACATAAAAGGGAAGGAAGTGTTCAACACCACACCTGGTCCAAGCCCCACATCCCAAACTCCCCTGGCTCCCACCCGACGGCAGCGGGGCTGTGGCTGCCGGTGGCTCAGGGCTCCGCTTTCAGCCCGACAGCTGCAGATCCCAGGTGGTCTGACATTCGAGACAGGGGCTGCAGGAAAGATTGAAGGTGTTTTAGGGGAGAAGGAGGCTGAGAATAACACCGAGCTCTCTTCCAGATGGAATCGTTCATGGAACAACCTGAGATACTCTATTACTGCCCATATGCCTCCCAGGTCTCCAAAGGCCAGACTTCATTGATTTATTAGAATCCTGCTTTTTTTTTTTTTTTTTTTTTTCAGCATTGGTTCTTTCCAAAACAGGGTATAATGTGGGATTTACTATCATCTGAAATGCTCCTTTTTAAAACTCGGTTCTTCCCATAAGCTGGTCTTCAGAAATGCTTCAATAAACACCAGATTAGAGAGTATTTTGGGACGGGAGCCCCCTCTTGATGTAGCCTTTAAACAAATTTCTTCCTGCCACAATGAGTGATAAAACATTTTATAGGGCATTTCTGTGATAAGTAAATGGCTGAAGGCATGGAACCAGTAGAATAAAAGCCAGCAGATACAGCTCTGCTAAGAGTCTGCCTTACACTTATTTCTTCCTTTGCATATAAGCCTGGAAGAATTATTTTATTGTTTTAGCACTGCAAACAGTTGTTATTAGTGTATCTTATTTATAGTCAGTTCTTTGAGGCACTATAGTAATATAGAAAAATATCAGTTATTTCATCACACTGGTGAATTTAATGAACCTGAAGGTGTGTGTTATTTTAGCACTTGCTGTAGCTCCTGTGAAAACCCAATGGTGCTAAAATCTGTAAACCTGTCACTGCTTAAGTAATAACCTTGTTAAAAGCATCTTCATTTAACTTATTTCAGCTTTTGCAGAATGCAGGTTTTATTTTATCAGTGTAGGGAATAGGTGTTTCTAACCAAACCACTTATTGTAAATATAGTTAATTGTAGTTCATTAATTTATTCTCAGTGTTATTGCTTTTATTTTAACACTTAGTTTAAATTAAGCATTGTCTAGAATTGAGTTCCCATTTTCGATTTTTTTTAAACAAACTCTTAATTTATATAAAATATCTTTGGTTAGAACAGTAAATTTTATTCTGCAATATGGAAAATGCTCTTTGCATTCATTAATATCCCTTTATGCTGCAAGAAATGAGCTTTCTTCCTTAACAGCAGACAGGCAAACAAAATGAGATTCTTTTTTTAATCTTACCACTGTGAAATTGGGCTTCTTCCTTTCATTTAAAAATATAGAGAAAATGAAATATTGATGGCATGTGTTCCAAATTATCAATTGATCCCTGCAAATGTACATCTACAATTATCGAAATCCTGGCAATAAAAAAATGGGAACTCCCTGCTATTTAGCACCATTCAGCAGAAAGAGAGGTGTAATTTGCACCATCACTTTTTTTATAGCACCAATGATACTTCCTTTATTATTGCACCGTGGAGGTGTTTGTGGCAAATGATGAAAGTATCAGGTTCCCAGTAAATTTTTACAAGGTGGGCAATCATCCATCCATGACTACTTTTTGTCTTTGAGACCTGCCCCTTGGTGCAAACATGGCATTCCAGGGATAAAGACCTCAAAAAGTGGTGCTGAATTCCGATATGGACCCATGCTCCTTATGGTGGAAAGGCTACAGTAGAAACCCAAATGTGTTGGCTACTTTGAAATAACTATCAGAATTAGATATCCTGGGTAATTCTATCAGATTGTCATTTCATGGGGGGGGGGG
>VYZS01086668.1:768-13221 GCA_013400695.1 Neodrepanis coruscans | reverse complement strand
TTCTGTGCTGGTTGATTTTATTTTTTTTTCGTGGGGGGGGGGGGGGGGGGGGGGGGGGTATTTTATTGTATCTCCCCATATTTTAGCTCTCCTTCTCCATGTATTTCTTTTTCAGTGTTTATTGAGCCATGTGTGACAAATCTAAATCAGAGCACCATCATCATCCAAGGGAGAGCAACATCTTCAACTGGGCACAAAGCTGGACAATTTAATCACCCCTATTACCACAAGTTTCTGCCCTAATCAGTCTTGATTTTAGCTTGCAAGCAAGTTGAAAATGCAATTAAACTTCACTCTCTCTCCTTGTTTTGGTGCCAAATCCACTAAGGGGGGTGGCAGTTCAGTGCTCCATGGACCGTGGAGAGCTCTGGGTGAGTCCTACACTGCAAACAAGGGGAATCTTGTAGGAGTTACTCCATAGCTGGATTCTAGGAAGCAAAAGATGTCTGAGGATGGGCAGCAGGCAGCCTCTGAGATGGGAATGAGGAATAAAAGTGGGACTGAAGGTATCATCATCCCCCAATGTTTCCATGAGAATCTCAAAGACAAGGTGGGACAACTCAGATTATGGTCTGCAAGATGGGATGACCCAGATCTATTGTGTGCTGACCAAAGAGATGAGGGGTAGAAGGAGGATTCACATACTGCCTACACCCTGTGTGTACATCAAGGTCATTCCACCAAAATATAGGTCTTCTGTCAAGCCAAAAAGAGTGTCAGTGTACCCTGAGAGCTACAGCAAAAGGAGAAGGAAGGAAATCAAAATGCCTGTGCCTGAATGTAGGATCAGGATTTAGGGCAGAAGTTGGGAAGCCTCAGCTCCCAACAGCTGCAGTATGTCTTCAGGATCTGAGAAACCAGACCAAGCAATTGAAAAGGAATCCAGTTGTTTAAGCTTAGACTGGGATTGTGTTTGTATTTGTTTTGCTTGTAACCTTTCATTTCCAGCCTTCCAACTAAAAGCCTGACCTTACGTCTTGCTTAATAAACCTTTTGCAAAAGCTTTATTTTATCATTCAGCCTGGCCCGTGCTGTGGGGAAGATGGATGAGAGGGAATGGGTGAAGCTGTGGAGGTACAGAAGCACATCCCAGGGGTGCAGGGTGGGAAACTGGGATGTGTATCCTGCTCTGCTGCCGATGGGAGCCGTGGGGAAATGCTATTCCATAATAAGCGCTCCTGTTAAGGATTGCAGAGTCAGGAGAGATCCTGTGCTAAAGCATCTCACAGCTACTCCTTATAATGCATTCAGTCAAAAGGATACAGCTATATGGAATTGTATATAAAAGGATCTGGCTGATAATGATCACATACAATTCAGATCTAAAAGCAAATATGGAAATTCGTGTGTTATTTTGGGGCTCTGTGACCCTGGAGTCCTGGTAGCTTCACTTCTGCAGAGCTGTGAGTCCACGAGCCCAGTTTAGTGGGAGTCAGTATCACCATGCCTCTGGATTTCCTGCTGAGCTCTCTGTATCCCTTCCTAACCATGTCTGTGGAAGTGGATTATGAGCTCCTACCTGTCCTGAGTTTAGCTGGATGTGCTGTTTGAAGAAACCTTGAGTCTCTTCTCTCTGAATACAAGAAAAACTTCCAGTACCAAACATCTGGCCTGTCTCCAGAAGCCCTGCTTTTTCTCCTGAAATCCTGTGCTTCCAAAATCCACAGAGACAGAAGAAAAGATAAACCAAACATACAAGATAGACCCAAAATCAATGAGCAAACACTGAATACAAGTGTAGGAGGGAGAAGGGCAATACCAGCATCACTGTTCCTTTCAACCCTGCACCACAGGACAGTCCAACACCAAATCTGGGGAAGGGAATTCTCCTTTCTTTAAAACCTGCAGAAAACAGCCCAGCAATAGTTTTATACACATTTACACTGTATTGATTTAGGCTGGTTTATAGCTAAAGCTATAGCTGTTCATCCCCAGTGATGAGAGACAAAATAATTCCAGGTAGGATTTCACATTAATGACCTGTTCATTTTTATAATCTAAAGCCAGCACAATGTAGTTCTGTATCTCTTGCTAGTACCAAACAGGAGTAAAGTCAATATTATGTTTATGGCTGTAGTGCTAAAAATGTAAGATTAAATTTAAAATTATTGAGCAGAAAATTTGAATTTAATAAGATGTTTTGTTCAGCCAGCATACATTTATCTGACACTGACACACCAGTAATAGCAATTTGACCCACATAACTTTTTTGTTTCTTAAGTTATACTATTACAGACCAATTACACATTCTTTAAAGAAATGTTATTAATTATTGAAACATTAAAAAGCTGAAGTCATTGTTTTTGTGCACTTAGCACAGCTTTTAAAACAGATTATAGAGAGACAATCTTTCACTAGATAGTCTTAAAATATCCACCGATGCTAGAACAATTTAATGAAATTCACATTTTTTCAAGGATTTTTTTAATTAAATCTATTGGTTGTTGGTATCCGTAAACCCTTAAGAATAAACACCTGCAGTGTTTTATTATGTAAAAAGGTAGTTTAATTGCATCATATTTATCACAGACAAATCAAGCCCTATTCAGAGGATAATAATGACACAGTAATTGGACCAGTAATTGGTTCAGGATGATTCAATATTGTACTAATAATCATAAATACTACTGTCTCCTGCTTTGGTACAAGGCTGACACTATATTATAGATTGGATTTGGTACAATAAATATCTGTGAACTGGATCCAGTAGTGCCTTGGTCTTTAGTTCAACTGCCTTAGTAAATAACAGGTATCAAATAATGTATCCTACATGAGCAGTCACTCCTAGAGGGAAACACAGGGAATACTGTATTTCTTTCTGCATCTAGAATAGCTGGAAGAGAAATAGTTCTTTTGGCTCCTTGCATTAAGCATCACCATTTGCCTCAGAGATTTTTTCACTCCAAGAAAACCTAGTCACAGTTGGAGCCAGTTGTAAAGTAGATCTTAAATATTTTGGGGGCTTTTCACCTATTTGTTGGTATTTGTTTGCGTTCCTGACAACTGGAGAAATGGCGCATTACAAAGAGGAACAATTTTCAAAAAATGCTGAATATCTGCCTTCAAACCCTCCAAGGAGAAAAAAGAAGATGGCAAAGGCTACCCAAAACTGGGCACCCCAAACTCCACAGTCAGTCAGGGAACACACACAATGTGGTTTGTCCCCAGTGGGTCATGAACTCCTGGACATGGCCACTGATAAGCCTCTGTGGGCCACCAGACCCCAGGAAACCCCTGGCTTCTCCTGGGCTTATGTTCTCCAAGGAAATCAGTACTGCTATTTCTTTCTTTAACTGTGTATTTTTCATCCAATCCTTTCTCTATTTGATCCAGAGATCCATCATCCAAAGTGAGAGTTCTCCATGCTCCCCACATCCTGCCTGAAACCATGGGGGGGGGTCTTATTCCAGTATTTTGACAAGTCACATTTTCTATTTCCAATATGAATGGTTTTCTCTCATAAAACCTTTTTTTTTTTTAAAAAAAAGAAAACTATTGGAAATAATAGAAAGCTATTGGAAATAATATTGATTGGAAATAGAAAGCTATTGGAAATAACAATGATAAAAAGACCTTAATTAGTTCCTTACTCTTCCTGAATGGGACATGTCACACTTAGGTCTGAGCTTCCCAAACACAGATAGCCCTTAATAAAAGTACTTACATTAATGTTTGAGCAGTTAAAAAGAGATGTCAAAATTTCAAGGACTCCACAACTTCACTGGATTTCACCTGGAGCTTTGACCACAGTTTTCCAGGCTGGTGTGATTTGAGCATCTGCTTAGTTTTTTATGTTATCATGATTTCCTTATCAAGTTAATTAAAGCCTTACCTATGCCAATAATACAACATAAATTGGCATACCACTTCCCAATTATAATCTACTGATTTTGGCCTGTTTTTATTTATATGAATGAATACAGAATTTTTAGAAATATGAAAATATAGGAATAGATACGGAACTACAGAAAATGTAGAATTTTAATGTATTACTTTTCTTGATTCGTGCGAGGAGGGGTGGGCTGGAAATCTAATCAAGACAACACAATGGGCTGATGGCAAAGGGTGGATGGTAGGAGGTTACAGCCCTGTAGCCAGTTTCTTGTTTATGGTGGGTTGATACAGTAGAACATGGTGCACAAAACCACTCACATGGCACTTAATGATAACTGTGAAAATCGCCCCTGTCCCCACTGCATTCAGCAGACACTTGGCGGACCCGTGGCACTGTTCCTCCGCCAGTGCTGTGGTCTTTCAGACAGAGCCAAAAGGGAGTGGAGCCTCATTATCCCCAAAACAATGATCCTTATTCACTAGACAGAGAAACTTGCTTTTCATCAGTGCATTATACAGTGCAGAGCTGGAATAGAGATAACATATCCCCTTTATCACCAGAACAAAAGCTCAGGGTCTATGCTCCTGGCTTGGAATAATGCCCTCAGCAGCCTTCACTGATGCATTTGTAAGCGTTTACCTCTTTTCCTTTAATTGCTTGTCACTGGAGGGACGGTGCAGCCAGGCCCAGGCACCAAGGGAAGGTGGACAGCGATGCTGAGGCACCATCCTTTACACAGAGACACAGCAGCTCTGCCTGACTCTGCTTCTCCTTGATGCACCACCCCACTTTCTGACAGCTCCCTCCGAAACACAGCACCTGGAGGCTGGAGGGAAGGAGGGAGATCAGGAGTGCAGACAGCCAAAGAGGTGACTCTGTTGCAGGAGTGACTTAGGGAAACCTTTTAAGACTCCATAGCAAAGCAGCCCTAGTGTGGGCATTAAGGCTGAAAGAAATCTGCACAAATTACATACCATGGCAGAAAGGCACCAGGAGACCAGTTCTCTCCTAATGGACTCAAAGTGATGGAGCCCAGACACACTGGTGAGGCACTTGTCCTGCTACAGTGGCAACTGGGGAAAGGCACACAATACTGAACCATCCCTTTTAACTTTTTTTTTTCCCTTTGGTGTTCCATCCCCAAGCCATTTTTTTTTCCCTTTTCCTGAGTCTCTCTTACCTTAGCCTCGCACAGGGAGGAGGGAAAGGTGAGAAGACAGGAGAGCTATCGCTGTGCACAGCCAGGCAGGCAGGCAGCAGAGGTAGATGAACAGAATGTGTTGAAAGCATCATGATCCAGCGCCAGGAAATAACAGTTAGCATATCCCTGAATGACATTTACAGGAAACCTATGTTTCCTTTTCAGGGCCATAAGCTTCAACAAACTGGTGTGTTCAGTCAGCCCTTCCCCATGTACAGTATGGATGCCACAATTTTCTCAGCATATGCTCAGCTGCGTCCTTCTGATGGCATCCATGTTGGCGCCTTTCCATCTATAGGCATGGAGGGATGTCTTCATCTTCTGCAGGAGTCTGGGGCTACTGCCAAAGGCAGGGATCCAAGCACCGCAGGCAAGGAAAGTGGATCATTTTGGTTCCTGAATAAGGATTAGGCTTTGCAACACCTGAGCAGCGAAAATCCTGCAGAGCCTTCGTGGCCGGAGCCAGGAAACGCCGCGGTTCTGCTGAGTATTGCTGAGCTGAGCCCTATTTAACCAAGGTGAATGTTTGCTGCAGAGCAAATTAGGGGAAATTTAGGAAACAAATGGCAAATAGGCAGCCACATGTAATGTCCGTATAAAGGCTCCAATGGGTTTGGCTCTGACGCTCTCAAAATGTAATAGATAACACTTTCATTATCTTAACTCTCTCCCAGCTCTCACCTAAGAAAAAACCACACAGCCTTCACTCCAAGAGCTGCTTTGCTTATGTGAAGCAGAGATCCTTTTGATCTTTTGTTATGTACTGCTGAGGAGCCCAGTTATACACCATCACAAATATCAACACTAGTCAAATCCCTTTATTATTTACTTCTTTATTTTTAATCACAAACAGCAGCAACAACAAAAAATCCTTCTATTTTTTCACCAGAGCTTATCTGTTTCTTGTCTTTTCAGAGTATGGGCCAAAATATACTTTTTTTTTGAGAAAGGAGGATTTCACTGAAGAAAACAGGATACCCAGAATTAAGGGCAGGATTTTGTCTACACACTGTTTTATCCAGTCTACATTTATCGTCTCTAATACACTTAGAAGAAGAGAAGGGAATTTATTTGGATATTAAATGGCCTTGGAAATCATTCTCAACAAGGAATAAAACATTCTCTTTACATAAAATCACATTATAGAAAAAGTGTTCAAGTTAATTTAAGGAGAAAACCTAGAAAACAAAAGCCAAGTCATAGCCACACACACAAACTCACCTCCCTCCTGCTTGAGAAAAAGAACTGAAATATTTCCTCTCCTCCTTTCTGAGCAGCTCATTTTACAGAAATGAGAAGGTAACCTCATCGATTAGCAGTGCATAAAAGCCAGGCATACACAAAGCAGGGAGAGGTGATATAGATGGGAATTAAAAGCAGTTTTATGGCTCTGCACCTGATCAGGAAAAACCTTTTAAGCTCAAACACATGAAAGTTTTCTCCTTCTTTAAGAATTTTTTTTCTTCTCCTTCTTCAAACACGTGTTTTTCCCAAAGAAACGATGACAACACATGGCTAATTAACAACAAAGAATAATTGAACTATGGCTCCTAACTATCTACCTTTAAATCAAAGGAAGAAGGCAACCAATACTAAAATTTAATCTGTCCTTTGGGGCTGGAGACAGCTTACAGGTTCAAGTCAGATAGCAAATGTAGCTAAATGGCAGTCAGAAAAGATCATGTGACTGGGGGCTAAAAACTAATTAATCTCCATAAAGCTGTAAGTGAGGTAGGTAAGATGACTTGAAATCTGATTACATTATTGCATTTAAGGAGGGAAAATGCAGCATGTATTTTTCATGTTGATTTTAACCACCTGAGCCCTTAATGACATTTTGTACCTTGAAAGAAAACTCATATTTCATTTATATTTTAAAAGACCTACAAAGATGTTATTGTCATCTGCACAGAATTTACAAATTTAGTCTAAAGAATGTTGCTATGAATCACAGGGAGTGCATTTCTAAACTTTTTTTTTTTCTGGTGTAAGTCAGAAGATTCCATGTAACTATGGGAAGCTGTAAAGCTAAACATTTAACAAAAGCTGAAATAAATCTCAGGGAAAGAATAATTTTACTACATTTTCCAATAGAGGAGGGGAAAAAAGCCCCTGCATTCTAACTGACTGCTGAGGATGTGTTTTGCTCTTCTGATTTATAAATAATCTCCAGTGTTAAATTTTGCATTAAGTGAGAACACAGCATTGATTATGATTTCTACTATTTATAAATAGCTACAAAGTGGAAAAAAAGAAACAAAAAAATTCAAGCCAGTGGGAGACCTCAGTTCAATGAATTTAGTCAAACTATGCCTGGAAGAAGCCCACACAGATATAATATTTTTTATTGTGTTGAATAGATGTTAGAATTCAGGATAGGACAAGGGGGAAATGGCCTCAAGTTGCAGCAGGGGAGGTTCAGGTTGGATATTGGGAAAAATTTCTTCACTGAAAGAGGAGTTAAGTATTGGAAAAGGTGGAAGAAGTGTTCAGAACACAGTAAATAGATGTGGCACTTTATAATATGGTTTATTGGTCATGGTAGTATTTGGTCAAAGGTTGAACTTGACCTTGGAGGTCTTTTCCAACCTTGATGATTCTATGAATAGAAAGGAAGAGAGAGGAAACAGAAAACTGCAATCACATACCAGGCTGAAAGCAACCCTGAAGTTAATTTTTCAGGTTTTAGTCATGGCTCTGGACTGTTGTACCTAATCTCTGCTTCTTGTGGAGCAGCACCCGTGTCAATATTCCAGAGTGGAAAACACCACAGATACACCAAGAAAGCCCAACCAAAAAGAAAACAGAGGTATTAACAGACTCAATTACATGTTTCTGAGATTTCTTACAAGCAGCATCTGACAGCTTGTGCAGGGGGCTGAGACAGGGACAGTTTTATGTGAAAAAAAAAAAGTGTTCTTTTAAAATGTTCGTAATATACTTGATATATACTGCTGTACAAGTATATAGTGGTCATAAATAAACAACATTTAACTTAACAAGCACACTTTTATAGGTATAATAATGGCATTTTGCACTTCTGCAACACCTTTGATCCCAGAATTTCCGAGTCCTTTGCACGAATTAATTAATTAAACTTCAACACACCCCTGCACCAGATGTCATTAAAATACTTTTTATGGCCTGCAAATTCTACAAAAGACATGCTTGTATTTCATGTCTTATTGTGCCTCCTACCCAAAGCAATTACTTTTCTCTTCACTTGACTGTGTGGTGGATGGGAAATGATGGTGGGGTCCTCCTGCCTCACTGAAGTGGGAGATTCCCTTGCAGCTTTTAGTCTTCTCTTCCTCATCAGTAAACTCAGGAGGTTCTACACCTGGGTGAATTTGGAGGTTCATACTATGCACCCTTCCCTCCAGCAGATTTGCCTATCTTGCTCCTAAAGTTTCAGATTTTCCTTCCCCACCTCCTGTGTTGCTTTTTTGCTGTGACTGATCTCCTTGAAATGCTCAAGGGTTTTGCAGTTTTGCTATTTAGAGTTAGGAAGATATTTTTCCCACATGCTGAAACTGCCATGTGGCTGGAAAGTGCCTCCCCCCCACCCCTTCCCCTGCTTCTCCTCTCAGGAACCAAACCATTGCACTTCTTACATCTTTATTCCTGAACCCTGGTTTGCCAGAACCCAGCATGAATTACAGTTCAAACCCTACTTGCAAGTGATTTAAGGTAGAGCAACTTGGCAGTAAAACTTGCAGGGTGAGAGTGTGTGTTTGTAAAATCTGGCACAGATGGAAGCACCTCCTTGCATGAACCCTTACCCTCAATGGGAAAAGACAGATACATGGGAATTAGCTCTCAAACCTCATCCTCTACTTATCATGCTTATCTAGAGCTGCCAGCGAATCCTTTCCTGGACTGTGATTAGTAGAAAACTCCCACATGGAGCAAAGTTTGACTCTATAACCTATTAGACTTAGGAAAAGCCATTCAAACACTTGAATTTAGGATTTTATTAGCATTGAGCAATTTGTAACAACTTTTTCTCTTTCCTCCTGCTTCCAGAAATGGACTCTCAGGTACTTAATGAGATCACAGTGCTTGCGAGGATGGCAATTCAAAAATCTCTTCTCTACCTAATTTACCATTTACAGAAACAGGTTGTGTCTGCTGGCCAGCAGTCAAATTTGAGCAAAATGTGGCAAATGAGTTCAATTAATGGATAATATGACTAAACATGTTCATAGACAACCCCACTTCATTCACACCTCCTAAAAACATACCTGAAAATATCTTAATGCCACTAATATATGCCAACAGACATCTTAGCCTAACCCTGAAAAGTAAAATATTTTAAAGGAGTCTGTAAAAATAAGGAGACTGACTTTTCACATGGGCAGATAGTGATAGGACAAGATGAAATATTTTGAAACTAAAGTAGGGAGATTTAAATCAGATTTAGGAGGAAATTCTTGACCATAGGGGTGGTGAGACATTGGAACAGGTTGCATAAATTCCTTAAAACACCAGAAGATGGATCTGCTTGAGACACACATACACTCCAACGACAAAAAATCCCTTCCAGAGGGCCAGGGTGTATGGGCTGTGACCATGACTGATTTCATGATGCACATACACCACTATCAAGGACATTTTTATCGTCCCACTGACAAAGTCATAGGCTCTCATAGAGCTGATCTTGTCTGACATTTCCTGACTAATATAATTTTTTCTCACAGTTGTCGCACTGTCTCAGAGTTCACCTTACCTGAACTGCTGTAAGATTGGCCAGTTTTAGGTGCCTGTACTGTTCTCCAGAAGTTGAGCACGAACCACGTCACCGCTCCTTCTTTTAACAGATGTGCTCTCTCTCAGTGCCTGCAGCTCTCCTTTAGACTCAGCATTTCCTCTGTCACTGTACTCCCTTATTCAGGCCATAAAGAGCAACTGTCTGACCAGCAGACAGACAAAACTCAGCTCAAAGCATGGGTTTGTTTGGCTTTTCTATAGCCCTGTGCCATAATGTTTTGTCACGCGAGGTCTCGTGCCAACCACTTTTGAGAGATGCCCTCCTGACCAGCACTGAGTGGAGCCTGTTCCCTGAAAAAGGTAATTGGTGGATTTCTTTGTTGAGGAAATAATTCTGTTCCTTCTACATTGGAACAAGAGGGAATCTCCAGGTCAGATTTCAGATTCCTCACATAATTCTCCACCTACTCAGCTCCAGTTGTGCCCCAGTACAAGCGTGTTCCCAACACAGTTCGAGGACATTCCGTGTGCCTACAGAGAGGAGAAAAGGCAGGATCTGCTACAAAAGTATGTTTTCCTTAGGTGAAGAGAATCCTTTAAAAATAAACTATGATCTTACCTTTTTTCAGGTCACTTAGATAACGTATTTGAGTCCAGCTGGGCTGAAAAAGTATTTGTAGCATACGGATGTTGATACCACAGCTCTGTGTGCTTAAATATTTAATTCCACTAAGGTACTGTGCAACCAAAATACCTTGGCTTAATTTAGGTTGCATCTGGAAACATGTCATTTCAGATGCCAAGAGGTAACTTTCTAATTTTTTCCTTTTCTCTTCTCATGAATCTACAATAACTACATGTGAGTTTTAAGGTATTTTAAAAATTAAACTTTTTTAGATAGAAAGATAATATTATAATCAAAGTATTGGCTCTTGGTCTATGTAGCCCTTGGTTTTATACACTTGAAGAAAAACATTAGATACAAATCTGTCTGAAGGCTCTTTAGTAAGAAAGATGGCAAGTAAATTCTNAAAAAAAAAAAAGTGGGTGAAAAAAGAAACTTTATTGTCAAATGCAACAAAACAAACACTAAGGGTTTGTCACGTTAGTAATGCACCTACTCATAAATCATATGGATTTTAATCATACCTGCCACCTCAGCCTGCTTCTCCCCTGAGAAATTGTTTTCTTTTTGCTCCCTCCTTCACTCGCTTTCAATTATCTGGAAGCTGTTTCTGCTGTTTATTTATTTATCTAAAGTTCACATACAGTATGCATGCACAAATTTCCTCTGGGGGACTGAGCCCAGGCAGATCATACAGGGATGCAGTGGAGCGTGGCAGCAAACATCTCAGATGAATGTACTCAGCCTCCAAAAACCTGCTTTGGACCACGGTGACAAGAGTAGGGGAGGACAGAAAGTAATTAGTGTGTGTACAATGATGGATTATGGCTTAATATTCAGGCATTTCACCTTTGGACTGCTATAGGTAGGCCCACAAGACGACAAACAAAGTGCACATTCTTGCCAATGGTTAAAAAAAAAAAAAAAAAAGAAGGGAAAGTGAAAAAAAACAACAACAGAAAAAGAAAAGCCACATCAGGTTTTCACTCTTGTAGCCATGTCCTCTAATTGTCAACTAATTGCCATTAGTTGTTTTAGTTTCATTTCAGACCTTTAATATGGAAAATGACATATATATGCACATTCACATCCAGGAGAAACCTGAGGGGCAGCTGCTCGGTGATTTTCTGACAAGCTGGCACAATATTGGTTTTACATCTCACAGCTCCTATATGTAACTTTAGTACTACAGAGCAACTCATTCTTTCAAATTTTAAGGAGAGAGTGAACTGCCAGTGACCTTTTCTCAGCTCTGGGAGGTGAGTGTGTAGCACAGATCCATCATGACATGATGATCTTGTGGACAACTTTAACAAAAAAAACAAAACCCATCATTTTTGCAAGTCAGATTGCAGGAAAAATAGATTAGGAAAGTTCGATAAGAGGTACAACTATAGGTTAAATAGAGTTTTAACTTCAAAAATTTGTTAAAGCAGGTTTTGAACTGAAGCTGCGTGTATTTGGTTTACAGCAGCTTTCTTAGGGATGGTTGAATCTATAGTTGCTATGCAGGATATTGCTCAATTAAAGGAACATCTAGACAGCTCTCCCATTTGGAACACTTGTAGAAATTAAATGGATCACATGCAGTTTGACATTTTGCAAAATAAAAGAATAATTGGGGCACCGTATTGTTTTTGCCTTTTAAAGAGTAGAGTCAAACTCGCCCCATGAAGCTTAGCTGGAACCAGAATTTGGAATTCAGGTCCAGATTTCTTCTCCCTACTGCTTTCTCAGAAAGCTACTTCAGTTAACTCTTTCAGCACCACACACCTCCCACAGGATATTAGATGTACCTCCAGCCTGATATTCTCAGGCACTCAGTATTTAGGCAAATCCAAATGAGGGGAAATAGTTACCTGCTATGGCAGATGCTGCAGTTCAAAATTTCCCTCTGGAGGCCATGTCCTGGTTATGAGACATGTTCTTTGAATAAAGACTTTTTGGAGGAGTTCAGCCACCTGCCAAGGTGAGGTGTGGGGTGAAGGTTTGTTTCTCAGAGCCCTCAGGTTCCCACTCCAAAAGCCAAAGAGCCCACAGGCTTTCACACAGTTTTTATTCCTGTGCAAACCCTGCCAAAAA
>VYZS01086667.1:23520-34701 GCA_013400695.1 Neodrepanis coruscans | reverse complement strand
GCAACAATATGCAATCTGTATTTGCTTCTTCTGTATAATCACAACACAATTTCTTTGTTTAAGCCCCTAAATACATTCCTCTCTTGTCTTTTCTTGCATTTTAAATACACATTGACAGTTCTACTGTTTGAAATATAACTGAAAAGTTAGAAAACTACTTTTTATCTGGTTTGGAATAAAAATTTTGTAGTCACTTACCTTGCAGAGTCTGGAACCTGTTATCATTTGGACAAGTCAAAGATCTTTCCAGAATCAGAGATCTGTTCTGTAGGAGTTTCTCTATGAGTTCAAAACCTTCAGGGCCTAGCAGTTCAAATAACTAAAAAAAAACCAACCCAAAAGTTATAAGTCATTATCCAAATTAATGCAAATTTATAAATAGTACTGCAATATCTCCACCCCTGGCAACATCATATCTATTGACAACAACAAATTTTTAACAAATTAATGAATTTCAACTCCTAGTAATTCAACCCAAGTGGTATAATTTCTAATATTCAAACAGATACAGATACAGATAGTTTTCAGCTGGAAATATTTAAAAATCTGTTAATTTGTCTATTAAGTAAAACTTAATTTCTCTATTAAGTAAAACTTAATTTCTCTTTGAGATTCTTGTATAAAATTTAATGCTTTTCAAGACTAAATGTTATGTGTCTGTGTTTATGGTTAGTTATATATGCTGCAAATTTATTCCTCCACAATCTATGGGGATAAACCAAGAGAACCAATGCTCCCTTGTAAAATTCAGATAACTAGGAAGTTATACCCATTCCAGTGAACAAGATATAGCCTACTGCATCTTCATAGTACTAAAAGAAATAAATTAAAAATCATAGACATGGAGTACAGACGGAATATAAAGTAATAGTTAAGATGACATTAGTATTGACTTCAGTCTACAGTGCTTGTGCATATAATCCTGTGTGCAAGTGTGTGCAATTCAAACAATTCTGTACCACCAAGTGCTATTTTGGCCCAATGATTTTCTTACTCAAATTAAAGAGCAGGTTGGATAATCACAGTTGCCTATTTAAAGTTCCATTTTCCATATAAGACTGGGTTTTAGTGGGAAAAACACTCAAAACATTAAAAGCATTTCCATCTCCATCTTATCTATAATGTTGTCAAAAAACAAAGCATTACAGTAGAGCAGTAAGTTACTTGAAACCCACTCTTGATTTCTAATACTGCTTAAAACAAATTTTCTCCACTTTTTTCAATTTCCAAAACCGAAAACAGGCCAGTTTCTCCTTAGTGCTCTTTGAGTTTACTGCTAGTATTATTCATGTAACTTCAGGAATCAGGTAAGAATACAAGTTATGTTGTACTTTGATGTGATGTTCTATGAAAGTGTAAGAGTTTGGCACTGTAGGATACAAATATTTTTGTTCTAACTATAAAAAGGAGAGATATTTCTCTTACTGTCCTGTATTTAATTTAAAAAAAAAAATTAAGGAGTTTTCTGTGGCTTTCTGTGTTTACTGCCCTCTGGGAACACCGTGAAATAACTTTATGTTGCCTCTTCATATGTCTGCAAAATTCCAAACAGTGCCAACAGCATCAGATCAATGATTCCTTTTTTAGGCAAATCTGTACTTTATAAAAGAAGCTGTCATTTAAAAATAAGGGAAAAAAAGAAAAAGGTGTGACTCCTGGCCCTCACAGGTTTCTAATAAAAGCATAAGGTTTGTGCAAATTAATAAAATGATGGCAGAGTTTGCAGAGACTATGAAATAACAGCTCTGGAATATATAAAGTCTTGTGTTTCTTTCATTAGAGTAACCAATGATGGCAAATTGGACAAGCAGTGTGCAAAAAAAGTAAAACAAGAGAATGCAATAAATGCGAACAGATAGAAAAATCTCAGAACTAGCAAACTACAAAAATATAGAACAGGGAACCACTGGTTAGACATCAAGTTATGATGGATTTCTTTTTATCCAACCTTCACTAGCACAGACTGTTAATTCTTCTATTTTACCTAGCTATTCACTGTCATTTTACAGCCACATTTTTGCTAATATTATCTAAAGATATAAAATGACTTCACTTTTATATTTCAAATGAAAGTGGCAAATTAGTATTGGTAATTTTGAATAGCAGCATGCTGTTTCCGATTACAAGTCTTTTTCTTCTCCTTGAGACTTATGAAAATACGTCAGGGTCCATAGGAAAGGCTTTCAGAAACCATTTCAGAAAATCTGTGACTTTTACTGGAGTTTTTAATGCTAATTTTCAAAGTAATCAACAAATTAAATGATCCCATCAACTTCTGTAATGATAGACAACACTAAAGATCTAAGCAGCAACTGCACCCTTCGTAACTCATGAAAACCTGTATGAGTTGGGGAGAAAATACAACTTGTTGGTATCCAACTCCAATAAAGTGAATGCTGTTTGATCTCTTCAGAGATAACACAAAATAAAAAAACAAAAAACTTTTCACTTTAAGAATTACATTTTTTAACATCAATAATCACACTACCCAAACAATCCTGATCAATAGAGAGTATACATGACTTAAAACAAAACCCCATAGTTTTAACTTACTCAAAAGAAAAAGAGATGCCAAAGTGTGCACAAAGTAACCATCTCACTAATGCTATGAATCTTACATGGGAAAGCACTTACACTTTATAGTGACAGGTTGACTGCATTAATCAAAGAGCAAGAAAGAGAAACACTGGGAGCTGTGTTCAACTGTCTTAAGCCTACTAAAAGAAACAAAGCCCCAAGGCACAGAAAAAAGTTGACTGAGGAATAAAGCAGCCTTCTTTTGCCATAGCAGTTTTACTTTTTGATTATATAAAATTAAGTTATCAACATAGACTGGAGTGGCGGCACCTACTAAAAGCTGATGCTGTCCCGACCATCACATCACATGAGCCTCATGCCAGGGTGTTCAGTTGGAGGTACAATGCTGAAATGACTGCTTACTCAAGTTGCTTTGCATATCAATTTACAAAATAAAAATGTATTATTTACTGCAGAAGGTTGTGTCATTTTCTGATACATAGAACAGGGTTCTTCATGATGCTGAAGGGGACTGCCCTACTACTCCACCAAACACATCCATAAAGAATTAAACTCCACAAACAGTCATGATAGAAAGAAAAAGGAATAATTTACATAGAATAGAAAGCCAAAGAAAGTTATGAGGCAAGCTGTCAATCCTATGTAATATTAAGCATCTCCAAGGGACGGAGCACTAACCCCTAGTGAGTAGCATTGCTCTTTTGAACAAGTATGTACAGTCAGCTGCATAGAAATTCCTAATATTCACTACAGAAAAGAAAAATTTCTTCAGAGGTTTTACACTGTTGAGAAAACAATTTTGGATACAACATTTTAGCTTGAAACATTCTTCTTCCTCTTCTAGAGAAGAAAATGTAAACTGAAAAACTGAGATGCTCATCTACCAATGTAGTTTAAGATACTAATTGTTATGTTTCATTCCAAATGAAATGCTTTCCATTAATCAAAAGCAGGAGTCAGCAGGGTCATATCCAATCCAACAGTTAGGGGGATGAAATTCAAGCATTCAAATGCCAACTAGAAGCAATGAAACTTAGAATGACAGTAAGGCTGGGGACCATGCTGATGACAGCCTAATGGTAGCTTCTAATGCAGAAACTTCCAGAGTAGCGTAAATTCATGGAAATATTTTCAACCGTTTTGTAACATCGTACTTCTCTCTTCTTCTTCTGCCACTCATCTCAAGTGCTCATTCTAACAAGATGGGGGCAGGGAAATTAATGCTTGAAATAAAGATAGTTAGGTTTGAACGGCAGACATGTTCCTGGCACATGAGCCTGTAACTTGAATGCTGTTAATGACTGCACATGACTGACAGAAAAATATTAAACAATGTGTAACACTGCACATAAAAAAACCAACGAAAATATCCCCAGGCAGATTCTCAGACCAATAGGTGCCCAGATCATGACCCTCTCAGGACAGCCTCGTACAAAAAAGCATCTTGTTTACACAATATGTGAGGGAAAGTGGCACAGAGGCATAATTCTGTGTTCAGGGTAGGTTCTAGCAATCCAGATTTGATGTGTTATTATATATTCTGGACTGAAAAGTCAACACCCAAGACCCTGAGAGCAGGAAAAGGCATCTGGTGAATGTTCACAGCTTACCTTCTATTAAGATATAATGAGATAAACTAGACAGTAGGCAACAGCTGGAGAGGCTGTGTGCCAATCATTAGTTTCTTGAATCTCAGCCAAATTATTACATTCCTTGAAGTCAGTAACAGATTATGATCAAAAGGCAACCCCGACTGCCTTTGCTAACTTAGGTCCCAGATGACTTCAGCTACTACTCTGTAACTGTAAAGACACAGATGAGTGAGATATATGGTCACTCATACTTGTTTGAGTGAGTATTACATTTCATTTTTATGTGCATAGCCTTAATATCTAGAAGAAAGTGTACTGAATAATCAATCTAGGAACAAAAGGACAAGATGTCTCATACTGCATTAGAAAGGTGAGGCAGGGTCCCCATGTTAATGATTTGTACTAATATATGCTAGTTCTATGGAAAAGGCAAGGAGGCACAGACAACAGCCTTGCATACAGACAGCAGTCTATCTGCCAGAGAAGCTATAAGGAAAAAGCTGAACCCCACTGAGACAGATGACACTGCAAATTTTTGCAAGTAAGGGTCAGCCATAAAAAAAGTACATCTTTATTGCTGAACTTGCAGTTCGAGATTGAAACAAGACTTTACTCTGAATGTTAAACAGCCAATATTCACTTTTCAATTCCATAAAGCACAATTTACAAGGAGCTTTGGAAGTCCTCAGCATGACCTCAAATATGAGGCACAGAACTGTAGGCATTACTTTGACTTCAAAAACATCACAAGGGCATTTTCTTGATTTCTATGTCTTCCTTGAGTTGGGAAAGGATCCTATAAATCTGAGAAATTATTTTGTTTTTCAAATGCACACAAACGTAGACTAGGAACAGTCTTTGTACTTGAGTCTCAGTACTAAGTAATGCTCTACAACAATAAGTGAAACAGAAAACCAAACTCAGCCAATCAGTGGTTGTCCTCTGTATCAATTTACTTTTATAGCCTAAAATTTGGTTGGTTACAGAGTGCCACCTACTCAAATAATTCCTATCCCTATATTTTGTGGCTTGTTTGCAGATGATATTGCTTGACAAGGCGTAGTTTACAAACAGTTGTGGAAGAATGATCACAAGTTTCTTCAGTCCTAGTAACTCTTAAGCAACTGAAACAATTGCCTGATTTAAAAAATTATAGGGAAAATAGGACGTTTTTCTCAGGCTCCAGGCTTACTGCAAAAGCTGCCTGGATATAGTGTGTAATGCACTGCTTAAAAAGATTCAGTAGCAAAAACAAAGACATTGAAGATAGAAGGGGTTTTCTTTTATGAAAAATTCAACACAAACTTCATGGATACAATACATATACTGATTGCTTATTACTTCTGTGCTGAAAAGTAAGAGACTGTCACCTACTCTAACAACTACAGATTATAGAACACTTGGTTTAAAGACAAATCTCAGATATTTTGTCTTTTCATATTTCTTACAGGTTGATTAAAATGAAATAAACCTGACAAAGCATAATAATGGATATAATAGCAGATATTATGTATGTGAGAAAGCCATTCAGCTCTCACATCTGCTTTTCTTTTTTTTTAAGCATGGCTTTTGTGAATAAGAAACCCATCACGTTAAGTCCACCTATACAGAAATGATCTTCCAACCCTAGAAACCATTTCCACCTAGGAGATTTGGCAAAGAGTCTTAGCAAGCTCAGCTTAATTGCACCTGTCTCACAACAGAAGAGTAGCCAAGTACTTCATGTCCTTTTAAGACAAGTTGCTTATAAAATACAGTTAGGCACAATACTTTTCCAATGGCTATTTCTTGATACAGGGGCTGTAGGACTCTCCTATTGCAATCTCACTAATCACATGGATAAGATAGGACAGAACAATGTGTCCCCAGGCAAGCATTCTAACAGGACAAGGAGCACCTGTCTCAGGTAGCATCCTGTGGAATCAAGTGCCAGCTTCATGAGGATGAATGAGAAGATACTACTTTTCATCAGAGTGGCCTTAAAGGTCTTTCTGTGATTTTAGTTAGCTTTGAGTTTTTCGATTTTAATGTCAGTTGGTAATCAGAGGAAAACGATTAACAAAGTAAAAATTTAGAAATAGAATGTAGATTAAAGAATAGCAGCAAAAGTCAAGGAATTCTCCTAACAAAAACATCTGAGTAAGGAAGATGCTGGAAAAGTTTTCATATAACATTGTCTTTGAGAAAGATATTTACATAAGGATAATGAACTCATAACAAATGCTTACTCAGCGTTCAACTTTTATTTGCTTTTCTCATTACTGCATTCACACTACAGCAAGAAATGCTGGAAATCTAGTCTTCAGGGATTGGGATACAATTTTAGTCCAGGAGTACTAGTTCAACTACAATAAAGACATGGACAATTATTCTTTTTAATACCATCTCACCTCAGCACAATGGGATTATATTCTATTTTAAATATTTCTATATCCAAAGATGACAATACAATTTTACTTCAACTATACACGAGCAAAAATATATGAATCACAGCAAGGAAAACTCCAGAAACACTGGCATTGATGAGTTACAGGAAAAAAAAATAAATTTCTTTACAGCAAGACTTGAAAAACAGACTATCAGATTGAAAGTGTATGTAAATATTGCTTAATAGGCCTAAAACAGTTATCTTAGCTATTTAATTTGCTATCAGTTTTGATTACAGGTATCTCTTTAGTATTCATCTTATATTAAAAAAATAGCATCATCTGTCACAGCATAATTCTAAAATAATTGCTGAAAATCTTTCTCCAGCTCCTCGTGCAAATCCATATGAGAACTGCCTACCATATCTGAAAAAGAGAAAAGCACAAAATCACAAAATCACAAACCTTAGCAAATTTTTGTAATATTTTTACATTAAAATAAGTAGACTGGAGAGATCACCACTATTTTCAATGTTTTATCAGTCACTGATTAGAAACTTATATGCACTAATTTTGAAAATTTCAAATATATAGCTACAAGGCAGCTTCCACCAGCTTATTTAGCCTGAAGGCTTTGGCAATTAGAAATAATGTCAAACAGCAGCTACAAACATCAGACAACTGATTTGCCTTATGAAAAGGAAGCCTTGAAGACAAATTTAAATGTAGAAAAACTCACTGTTATATGATTCTTTAAACTAGTATTTATCTTCAGAAATATTCTGGGATCAGCTGTTAAAGACTAAAAAAAAAAAAAATCCTGAAATTAGCTAATCGCTGCACTTGCAATGTTTCTTACCTGTACATACAAGGGTAAGAAATTCTGACTTTACCCAACAGAAAACACACACTTATAAAATTGATTTCTGTATAAGAATCAAACAATTTAATTTTTTTAAAGCTGAGGATTTAAGAAACTTCTAAAATCTTTCCTGCAAAAGATAAAAACCTTCAGTATTTTCTCAAAGGACAGCAATTCCCAAACGCCCATTTCAGGAGGAGAACTTGGCTGAGTGTGGATCTCCTACCCCAGTGTATGTCTGAGTAAAACAAAATACCAGCAAGTCAAGGAGTTAGTTCATGTTGTTTAACATGAGGTGGACAAGGAAGAGTAGCTAGGGACTCTAATACTAGAAGTTAGTTTCATCGCAGTTAGATAGTCAAGTCAGAATTTTAATGCCCTCTGCCGGACCCAGAAAAGCTGAAAGGCCTCACACTTTTGCTATAATGACCAGCCCCAGGCTGTGAACTCCAGCACCCTGGGCAGACATACACACTAGAAGGAAGCAAGGCAAATTTTTGCCTGAAACACAGCCTTCTGTATTATTTTAGGGGTATTTCGAAAAAAGAAGCTTCAGCAGGGGCAAGATTTTTAGCCTAGCTTTCCAAGGAAAGCAACCTATCACATCACTTTGCATTTCACAGTGTGTGAACTAACAAAGCCTCTTCAGTAGCTTCCAGATTTGACAGAGACGGAAGTGTTTGGGGCCAGTAGCAGCAATAGATCTGAGTGACTGCTCTGTGTGCCTCCTGCTCTTATCCCTGTGGTAAGCTGCAGCATGAGCACACACTGGCAAGCCCACCAGCACAGCACCAGCACAAACTCTTCTTCAGCCAGCAAAGCTGCAGCCGTTGCACTGCCACAGACGTGCCGCATCAGGAACAGGCAACACCAACCTCCACAGGAAACCCAGCCCCACCACTTCTGTACCTTAAGCAGCTTGGGTTTGGAAATTTTTTGTGGGGTTTCCCCCATTCCCACCTTCCAGAAAATTATTTGTAGAAAAGTGATTTTGTGCCTAGTTAATAAAAGCCTTAATGTTTCAGGTGCCAACTGACTGCACTTCTCGCAGAACTTGTGGTTCCTTATGTCTCCATGTGGATGTGAAAAGAACTCAGCATCAAAGAAAATAAAAGGGAAAAGTTCCATCAGCTACATACTGGCTTGCTCTTAAAGAAGATCTCATTAAGTTTAATGATGTATCTAAACTGATTCAAAAGTTATCATTAATAGATCAAGCTTCATACCAACGCAGAGATGCGACAAGTTTTCTCCCAGTACAAAACTGAAGTAAAGGAGTTCATAGGAAAGACAAAAAGTTACTGACAGGAAGGACAGCGACCAGCTCTCAGCACCAGGATGAAGCCTACCATCTCTTTGCTCTCCTTGTGGCTCTTCCATAATTTCTTAAACTCTGTTCCCAAAAATCAGTACTCAAATGCCATTCGACTGGGTTTCTTATGAAGGGAGACAGCATTGTTCTGTTTTCACAAAAAGACCAAGTTTCCTGCTATCAGTGGGGTTTCAACAGTCCTTGAACAAAAACAAATCAGCATACTTCCAATATAAAAAAAAGAAGACCACAACCAAAAAAAGGAGAAAAATGTATCAAAAATAACAGGATTATTTTCACTACATGAAAGGGGAGCAGATAAGCTCCATGGTCAAGAATAATGAGACCCAAGCTTTGCATTGTGTGTATATAAAAGTCTTGGTAATTTTAATAAAATTGCAAAGAAAATATGAGCTTGAAAAAGCCAGCCTCATGCCAAGTTAGACCCTTTGATGATAAGATAAAACACCACAGGGGTGATCCACATATGCCTGTGCTTTCCCAAAATGAATACTGCTTTTATGAACTAACTAGGTAATGGAGAACAAGCTTTGTGATATTTTAATTTGTTAGGGCTAGAAAGTCATTCTACTGAACAAAAGAAAGTGCCATTTTGACACTTAAAACCAAACGTTTTCTTATGAGACAAGTTGCTTTGACATGAAAATATCTGTCATGGAAGGGTACACACACATAAAAATAAAAGCTAATGTTATAATTTCATGGTACATTAAGAAAAATAAAGATTAAGTTACATCAACATAGTATCATACGCAGTTTTCATGTAGTGTTGCATACACATAGCAATGAACACTCAAACTAGCTGGGTTTAAGTCAAAATAGATGTTAAATTGTAATTTTTTTGAGTTGTTTTCTCAAAGGAGCCTCCAACAAGAGCTACTCCACTTCCTTATTGATTTTAACCAAGAAACAACTACTAAGAAATAATTACAAAGGACAGCTTGAATTTCCTACTAGGCAAACAACTTCATATAGTAAACTTACTTGTGATAATTATTAAGAGACAAATCTAACAAATTAACTCTTTGTAAACAGAGAGTATATGAAAGTAATACAACTGCAACAGAAATTCAGTCTGACCCAGGAATGTTCCCTGGCAAAAGTCTTATAAATTGTCCAAAGACTATAGAGAATCCACACTGCTTTCAGAGAGGTTTGGAAATTAAATTCTGGACGACTTCAAGAGGAACATAAGCAAATAATGACAGAATAGTAAGTATTAAAAATTACTAAAAAAAGTCATCCTGGCTAATAACACTTCCTCTTCTTTGTTGTGTTCTAGATACTTGGAAAAGATACTGCATATTGCTCAAGCCTCTTAAGTCTAATACCAAAACTAGAGATTCATAACCATTTGTAAACATTCAGACAAGGATTCTAGATAAGTTTCCTAAACTTACAGCTAACTTGACAATCATTAATAGATTAGTAACAACCACTATGAGGGCTGGCTAAAGAGTTCTCCAGGAGTAAATGATGAACATTTCTGGCAGTCAGATAAGTATTTTTTCCAAAAATAAGCCATTTATTACTTTTCAAATGCCTTATATGGTTTTCAGATAACATTTTGACTATAACTTCAAACTTTGTTCAATATTGCAAAAACAAGATACATGAAGTGAACAGTAATTCAATAATAATGAAAAAATAGTACCAGTAACAGAAAGTATGTCACAGGTACAGGGACATACCAATACAACCTATGACAATTTCCATTATTAATGAGCACTAGTAGTCTAGCTATGGCCTACATAAAACTGGATATTGAATATTTATTGAAATAACAGTAATCTACATCTGATTCTCTATAGCTGCTTAAAGCCCTTACAGGCAACTGAATATCTAGGTCCACATGGAGCAGTTAGGTGACTTACAATATCCAGAATAATGTCTCACAAGGAACAGCTCTGTGTGTAACAGTTCTAAGCATTGATGCTCATGCACATTTCTTGGGTTACTGCAAATGCTATGCTAGCCCTGGGAACCAACTTGCCTGGAACCTGAAAGTTAACTGAAACATGTAGTGAGATTGTTCCTTGCTAAGATGAACAGCCAATAATTACAAAACATTTGTTTTATGCTGTCAGTCTATTGCTTCCTCCCTCTCTCCGAGTGCCTTTTCCTGCAAGCCACAGTCCGCAAGTGCACTCCTCCCACACTAAGTATGTTTGTACTACTGCTACTTCTTTGCATCAAGCCAGACTGGAAATTATTTTTTCATGTACTTCCTTAGTTTTCCATATGATGTATCTCCTGTGAAACCTTTTCTAATTATTTTTAGTACATTCTATATACAGGAATGATGAATTATCTTCTGAAACTGCTTTCCTTATCAGTAGGCTTTCTATTTGAACACATTCTCCACTTAATATCAACTAAGAAATGTAGTTGTAATAGTGAAAGTATCTGGAAGTTCTTACAATGCAGATCTTTAACATCTTTACAAAGAGATATAAACATACAGATGCTGATGTCTTTGAAATATGTTCA